>SJYV01010714.1:524558-625455 GCA_006410875.1 Neotragus pygmaeus | reverse complement strand
ATGTAGGATGCTTGGGGCTGGTGCACGGGGATGATCCAGAGATACTATGTGGGGTGGGAGGTGGGAGGGGGATTCAGGATTGGGAGCTTGTATACACCTGTGGTGGATTCATGTTGATGTATGGCAAAACCAATACAGTATTGTAAAGTAGAATAAAGTAAAAATAAAAATAAAAAAACAGGCTTTTTTCCACCAAAAAAAAAAATTATTTTCCCATATAGGTTATTACAGATTATCGAGCAGAGTTCCCTGTGCCACCCAGTAGGTCCTTCTTGGTTATCTATTTTCTATATGGTGGTGGTTTCGTCGCTAAGTCGTGTCCAACTCTGGCTATCCCATGGGTAGCCCACCAGGATCCTCTGTTCATGGATTTTCCAGGCAAGAATACTGAAGTGATTTGCCATTTCTTTCTCCACAGGATCTTCCTGACTCAGCTATCAAACACAGGTCTCCCACACTGCAGGCAGTTTCTTTACCAACTGAGCTACCAGGGAAGGCCATTTCATATACAGCAGTGTGTATTTGTCATTCCCAAACTTTCAATTTATCCCTCTTGCCTCCATCTTTCCCCTTTTTGTAACTGTAAGTTTGTTTTCTAAGTCTGTTAGGATGTTTCTGTTTTGTAAATAAACTTCTTTTTATCATTTTTTAAGATTCTGCATATAAATGATATCATATGATATCTTTCTCTAACATTTCACTTAGTATGATAATCTTCATGTTTATCCATGTTGTTGCAAATGTCATGTTGCTGCAAATGGTGTTATATATTCTTTTTTTGGTTCCTGAAAAAATTATATATACCACATCTTCTTTATCCATTCATCTGTCTGTGGGCATTTAGGTTGCTTCTATGACTTGGTTCTTGTAGGCAGCAGTGCCATTGGGGTGTATATACCCTTTGGAACCATGGTTTTCTCTGGATATATGCCCAGGAGTGGGATTGCTGGGTCATATGGTAGCTCTGGGCTTCCCAGGCAGCACTAGTGGAGAATCCCATGGACAGAGAAGCCTGACGGGATACAGCCCACAGGGCTGCGAAGAGCTGGGCATGACTGAAGTGACTGCATGCATGCATGTGTGGTAGCTCTATTTTTAGTTTTTGAAGGAACATCTATACTGTTCTCCAAAGTGGCTATACCAATTTACATTCCAATCAACAGTTTAGGAGTGTTCCTTCTTCTCTATAAACTCTCCAGCATTTACTGTTTGTAAATTTTTTAATAATGGCCACTCTGACCAGTATGAGGTGGTATTTCATTGTAGTTTTTATTTGCATTTCTCATAGTTAGCGATGTTGTACATCTTTTCCTGTGCCTCTTGTCCCTTTGTATGTTTTTGCAGCAATGTCTATTTAGGATTTCTGCTCATTGTTTGATTTTTTATATTGAGTTGCATGAGTTGTTTATAAATTCTGAAGATTAATATCTTATCAACTGCACAATTTGCAAATGTTTTCTCCCATTCTGTGAGTTATCGTTTCATCTTGTTGATGGTTTCCTTTGCTATGCAAAAACTTTTGAGTTTAATTACGATCCTTTTGTTTATTTTTGTTTTTATTTCCATTACTCTAGGAGACAGATCCAAAAAGATATTGCTACTAACTATCCTTTCCCTACCCCACCCCTGCCCACCCCCCTGGTAACCATTAAGTTTATTTTCTAAGTCTATGTGTCTCTTTTTGTTCTGTAAGTAAGTTCATTTGTATCATTTCTTTTTAGGGGTAGTTAGGGACTATGGGCAGAGAAGGCAACAGCACCCAACTCCACTCAGTACTCTTGCCTGGAAAATCCCATGGATGGAGGAGCCTGGTGGGCTGCAGTCCATGGGGTCGCTAGGAGTTGGACACAACTGAAGCGACTTAGCAGCTTAGCAACAGCAGGGACTATAGGAAGGTCATGTTCAAACTGCTATATTTAAAATGAATAACCAACAAGGATCTATTGTGTAGCACATGGAACTCTGCTCAGTGTCATGTGCCAGCCTGGATGAGAAGTGGGGGGTTGGAGGAGAATGTATACATGCATTTGTATGGCTGAGTCCCTTTGCTGTTCATCTGATACTACCACACTTTGTTACTTGGCTACACCCCAATACAAAATAAGAAGTTTAAAGTTTTGGGGAAAAAGATATTTCTGTGATTTATGTAAAAGAGTGTTCTGCCTAGGTTTTCACATAAGGGTTTTATAGTATCTGGTCTTACATTTAGGTTTTTAATCCATTTTGAGTTTATGTTTGTGTTAGAATTGTGCTTAGAGGGGCTTCCCAGGTGGATCAGTGGCAAAGAATCTGACTGCCAGTGTAAGGAAATGCAGGAAACATGGGTTTGATCCCTGGGTTGGGAAGTTCCCTTGGAAGAAGAAATGGCAACCCACTCCAGTATTCTTGCATGGAGAATCCCATGGACAGAGAGGTGTGGTGAGCTACAGTCCAAGGGGTCACGAAGAGTTGGACACAACTGAGTGAGCACGTACACACATATTGTATTAGAGAATGTTCTAATTTCATTCTTTTACGTGTAGCTGTCCACTTTGCCCAGCACCACTAATTGAAGAGATTGCTTTTTCTCCATTGTGTGTTCTTGCCTCCTTTGTTGCAGGTTAATTGATCATAGGTGTATGGGTTTATTTCTGGGCTTTCTGTCCTATTCCATTGATCTATATTTGTGTTTTTGTGTGAGTACCACACTGTTTTGATGAGTATAGCTTTGTAGCATAGTCTGAAGTCAGGGAGCCTGATTCTTCCAGCTCTGTTTTTCTTTCTCAAGCTTGTTTTGACTGTTCAGGGCCTTTTGTGTCTCCATACATATTTTTAAGATTTTTGTTTGTTTTAGTTCTTTGAAAAATGCCATTGGTAATTTGACAGGGATTGCACTGAATCTGTAGATTGCCTTAGGTAGTACAGTTATTTTGACAATATTGATTCTTCCAATCCAAGAATATGGTATATCTTTCCATCTGTTTGTGTCATCTTTTATTTCTTCCATCACCATCTTATAGCTTTCATAGTATGTTTTTTGCCTCCTTGGGCAGGTTTATCCCTAGGTACTTTATTCTTTTTGATGTGGTAGTAAATAGGATTGTTTCTTTAATTGATCTTTCTGATCTTTCATTGTTACTGTGTAGAAATTCAAGAAATTTTTGAGTAAATTTTGTATTCTGTAACTTTACTAAATTGATTGATGAGCTCTAGTAGTTTTCTGGTAGACTCTTTAGGATTTTTTGTGTATAGTATCATGTCAGCCACAAATGGTGACAGTTTAACTTCTTATTTTCCAATTTGGATTCCTTTTATTTCTTTTTCTTCTCTGATTGCCATTGCCAGGACTTCCAAAACTATTGAATAAAAGTGGTGAAAATGGACATACTTGTCTTGTTCCTGGTTTTAGAGAAAATACTTTCAGCTTTTCACCATTAAGTGTGTTGGCTGTAGGTTTGTAATAATGGTATGTATTATGTTGGGATACATTCCCTCTATGCCCACTTTCTTGAAAGGTTTCATCATAAATCGATATTGAATTTTGTCAAAAGATTTTTCTGCATTTATTGAGGTGACCATGCGGCTTTAATTCTTTAATTTGTTAATGTTGTATATCATACTAATTAATTTTCAAATATTGAAAAATCTTTGTATCCCTGGGATAAATTCCACTTGATAATGGTATATGATCCTTTTAATATATTGTTGGATTTTGTTTGCAAGTGAAAGTTTATAACAATATAATATTACTTCAGGAAACAAGAAAAATTCCAAATAAGCCACCTAACCTACACCTAAAGCAACTAGATAAAGAGGAACAAAACCCAAAGTTAGTAGAAGGACAGAAATCATGAAGATCAGAGCATAAATAAATGAAATAGGGATGAAGAAAACAGTACAAAATGTCAGTGAAACTACAAGCTGTTTCTTTAAAAGATAAACAAAATTGATAAATCTTTAGCCAGACTCATCAAGAAAAAAAAAAGGGAACAGGCTCAAATCAATAAAATCAGAAATGGAAAAGAAGTTACAATTGACACCACTCAAATAAAAAGGATCATAACAGACTATTACAAGCAACTATATGCCAATAAAATGGAAAATCTAGAAGAAATAGACAAATTCTTAGAAAGATATGATCTCCTAAGACTGAACGAGGAGGAAATAGAAAATATGAACAGACTTATCACAAGTACTGAAATTGAAACTAAGATTAAAAACTCCCAACAAACAAAAGTCCAGGACCAGATGGCTTCACAGGCAAATTCTGTCAAGCATTTAGGGAAGAGTTAACACCTAGCCTTCTAAAACTCTTCCAAAAAATCGCAGAGGAAGGAATAGGAATACTCCCAAACTCATTCTATGGGGCCACCATCACCCTGATACCAATACCAGACAAAGATACTATGATGCCATGGAAAAGAGAAAATTTTAGACCAATATCACTGATGAACATAAAAGTGAAAATTCCTCAACAAAATATTAGCAAATCAAATCCAACAATACATTGCTCATTTTAAAATCTGATTGTTTTTGGTTTTGTTGCTGTTATTGTTGGGTAGTAGGAGTTCTCTATGTAGTCTGGTTCTTTGCCCCTTATCAAATGTGTGATTTACAAATATTTTCTTCTGTCAGTTGACTCTTCTCTCTGCTGATTGTGTTCTTTGTTTAAATTAAAAATGTACATATGTATGGTGAACAACCTGGTGCTTTGATACATAGTAGAATGATTACTACCAACAAGTTAATTAAGAAATCCATTTCCTCACATAGTCACTTTTTTGTTTGTGTGGTGAGAGCACAACGAAATGTACTTTCTTACAAATTTCCAGTATATAATACAGTATTATTTACAGTCATCATGTTGTATATTATATCCCTAGTTCTTCATCCTATATAACTGCAACTTTGTACAGTGGTAAAAAGAAATGAACTATCAAGTCATGGAAAAAGAAAAATCTAAATATTTATGAATGAACCCATCCTGCATTTGTTGCATCTGTGGATTTAACCAACCAAAGATCACATAGTACCACCTTTATTTTTCAAAAATCTTGTATTAGGCAACAATTTAAACACAATATTGTTCAACAGTCAACTATAAAGGAAAATTCCCTTCACAGTGCCTACATCATTCACCTCACTTGATTTCATTGGGTCAAACTTCAATATCTCGTATGTTCAGGTGAGTGTAGAAGAGTAAGTTGTTCTGGTTGTTCTGGTTAATCTTTTATTGTGCCAATTCATGAACTAAAATTTATCATAGATATGCATGTACAGGGTAAAGAAGAGTATAAATAGACATATGGCTTGGTACCATCTGTGGTTTCAGGCATCCACTGTTGACCTTGGAATCTATCCGCCACAGGCAAGGGAAGAGTATTGTGTAGAGAATTATTAGGTGGTGCACCCACAACTTCTTGTTGTTGTTTAGTTGCCAAATGCGTCTGACTGTTTGTGACCCCGTGGAGTGCAGTATTTCAGGCCCCCCATCCCTCACCATCTCCCAGAGTTTGCCCAAGTTCATGTCCATTGAGTCAGTGATACCATCCAACCATCTCATCCTCTGTCTTCCTCTTCTTCTGCCATCAGTCTTTCCCATCATCAGGGTCTTTTCCAATGAGTTGGTTGTTTGCCTCTGGTGGCCAAAGTATCGGGAGCTTCAACTTCAGCATCAGGCATTCCAATAAGTATTCAGGGTTGATTTCCTTTAGGATGGACTGGCTGGATATCTTGGCTGTCCAAGGGACTCTCAAGAGTCTTCTCCAGCACCACAGTTTGAAAGGATCAGTTCTTTGGCACTCTGCCTTCTTTACGGTCCGACTCTCACATCTGTACATGACTACTTAAAGCATCTCCCTGCTATGTGGGAGACCTGGGTTCGATCCCTGGGTTGGGAAGATCCCCTGGAGAAGGAAATGGCAACCCACTCCAGTATTCTTGCCTGGAGAATCCCATGGACGGAGGAGCCTGGTGGGCTATAGTCCACAGGGTTGCAAAGAGTCGGACACCACTGAGCTACTTCACTTTCACTGGAAAGACCATAGCCTTGGCTATATGGACCATTGTCAGCCAAGTGATGTCTTTGCTTTTCCATATGGTATTTAGGTTTGTCATAGCTTTCCTTTCAAGAAACAATCATTTTCTAATTTCATGGCTGCAGTGACCATCTGCAGTGACTTTAGAACCCAAGAAGAAGAGATCTATCACTGTTTCCACATTTTCTCCTATTTGTCATGAAGTGATGAGACTGGATGTCATGATTTTCACTTTTTAATACTGAGTTTTAAGCAGGCTTTTTCACTCTCCCCCTTCACCTTCATCAAGAGTCACTTTAGTTCCTCTTCACTTTCTGCCATTAGAGTATCACCTGCATATCTGAAGTTATTATTGATATTTCTCTCAGAAATCTTGATTCCAGCTTGTAAGTCATACAGCCCAGCATTTCACATGTTGTACTCTACATATAATTTAAATAAATAGGGTGACAATATACAGCCTTGTCATACTCCTTTCTCAATTTTGAACCAGTCAGTTCTGCATAAGGTTCTAACTGTTGCTTCTTTACCCACATACAGGTTTCTCGAGAGATAGGTAAGATGGTCTGGTATTCCCATCTCTTTAAGAATTTTCCACATTTTTTTATGATCCACACAGTCAAAGGCTTTAGCATAGTCAACGAAACAGAAGTAGATGTTTTTCTGGAATTCCTTTGCTTTTTCTGTGATCCAGCAAATGTTGGCAATTTGATCTTAGGTTCCTCTGTGTTTTCTAAACCCAGCTATACATCTGGAAATTCTCAGTTCATGTACTGCTAAAGCCTAACTTGAAGGATTTTGAGCATAACCTTATTAACATGGAAAGTGAGTGCAACTATCAATTAGTTTGAACATTCTTTAGTACTGCCATGTTGGGAACTGGGATTAAGATTGACCTTTTCCAGTTCCGTGGCCATTGCTGGGTTTTCCAAATTCGCTGACATATTGAGTGCAGCACTTTAAAAGCATCATCTTTTAGGAACTTAAATAGTTCTCCTGGAATTTCATCACCTAGCTTTATTGGCAGCAGTGCTTCCTAAGGCCCACTTGACTTCACACTCCAGAATGTCTGGCTATAGGTGAGTGACCACCCCATCATGGCTATCTGGGTCATTAAGATCTTTTTTTGTACAGTTCTTCATGTATTTTTGTTATCTCTTCTTGATCTCTTCTGCTTCTATTAGGTCTTTACTGTTTCTTTATCGTGCCCATCTTTGCATGAAATGTTCCTTTGATATCTCCAATTTTCTTGGAGAAATCTCTAGTCTTTCCCATTCTATTGTTTTTCTCTATTTTTTTGCATTGTTCATTTAAGAAGGCATTCTTATCTCTCCTTGCTATTCTCTGGAACTCTGCATTCAGTTGGGTATATCTTTCCCTTTCTCACTTACTTTTTGCTTCTCTTCTTTCCTCAGCTATTT
This sequence comes from Neotragus pygmaeus, assembly GCA_006410875.1. Classification (NCBI taxonomy): domain Eukaryota; kingdom Metazoa; phylum Chordata; class Mammalia; order Artiodactyla; family Bovidae; genus Neotragus; species Neotragus pygmaeus. The sequence goes on along the minus strand of SJYV01010714.1, from coordinate 618,017 downwards.
GTAAAGCCTTCTCAGACAATCACTTTGTTTTCTTGCATTGCTTCTTCTTTGCGATGGTTTTTGTCAGTGACTCCTGTACAGTGTTATGAACCTCTGTCCATAATTCTTCAGGCACTTTGTTTACTAGATCTAATCCCTTGAATCTATTCATCACCTCCTCTGTATAATCTGCTGCTGCTGCTAAGTCGCTTCAGTAGTGTCCGACTCTGTGTGACTCCAGAGATGGCAGCCCACCAGGCGCCCCCGTCCCTGGGATTCTCCAGGCAAGAACGCTGGAGTGGGTTGCCATTTCCTTCTCCAACGCATGAAAGTGAAAAATGAAAGCGAAGTCGCTCAGTCGTGTCTGACTCCTAGTGACCCCGTGGACTCCAGCCTATCAGGCTCCTCCGTTTATGGGATTTTCCAAGCAAGAGTACTGGAGTGGGGTGCTATTGCCTTCTCCGCTGTATAATCATAGGGGATTTGATTTAGGTCATACTTGACTGACCTAGTGACTCAGCTGGTAAAGAATCTGCCTGCAACGCGGGAGACCTGGGTTCAATCCCTGGGTTGGGAAGATGTCCTGGAGAAGGGAAAGGCTCCAGTATCCTGGCCTGGAGAATTCCAATGGGGTCACAAAGAGTTGGACACAACCGTGCAACTTTCACTTTCACTGACTGGCCTAGTGGTTTTCCCCTGCTTTCTTTAGTGTAATCCTGAATTTTGCTATAAAAAGCTGATGATATGAGCAACAATCAGCTTTAGGTCTTGTTTTTGCCGACTATCTAGAGCTTCTCCACCTTCAGCTGTAAAGAAAGTAATAAATCTGATTTGGGTACTGACCATTTGGTGATATGTAAGTATAAAGCCCTCTCTGTGTTGTTGAAAAAGGGTGTTTACTACGACCAGTGCATTCTCTTGGCAGAACTCTATTAACCTTTGCCCTGCTTCATTTTGTACTTCAAGGACAAACTTGCATCTTCAGCATGCATGCATGCATGCTTAGTTGCTTCAGCTGTGTCCAACTCTTTGCGACCCTATGGACTGTAGACCATCAAGTTCCTCTCTCCATGGGATTTTCCAGGCAAGGACACTGGAGTGGGCTTCCTTGCCCTCCCCCAGGGGATCTTCTTGACCCAGGAACTGAACCTGAGTCTCTTATGTCTCCTGCATTGGTAGGCGGATTCTTTGCTACTGAGCCACCTGGGAAACCCACATATCTTGCATACTTACAACTTATAAAATGTTGCCAATTATACCTCAGTTTAAAAGTAGATTGATATTAAGCTACTATAGTAAATTCATTCTCAATAGTCAGAGAAAGTCATTTAAAATAATGAGCTATCTTTTTCTAATGAGCCCATATTAAAAAGCTGGATATTAAATACTGCTAGAAATGTGGGAAATTGAGCCTTCCATAACTGTGCTGGCTAATATGGCAGCTGGTAGGAACATGTGGCTATTTAAATTAACCATAATTAAAATAAGTTTGACAATCAGTTGCCTTGACACAAAAGTCACATTTGATAGGCCAATAACTGCAGAAGGTTAGTGGCTACAGTATTAGACTATCTAATTCTACCATTACAAAAAGTTCCATTGAACTGACTAAAGACATCAGCAAAATGGTGGAATAGGAAGCCCTGTAGTAGAAGCAGGAGTGTCATACAATACCTCTATGAGAAATCAAAAACCTAGTTAAAAGATTGTCACCCCACATGAGCATGAAGCCACCACCTTCATGGAATTTGGCTATAGTGTTTGCAACTTGATCCACTTTCTCTCACCAGAGATCCTCCCCACTAACACCTGATCCACAAACACACATACGCAACACAATTTGGAGGAAACCCTAAACTGCCGTATTCTCCTTGGGAAGGGAAAGGAATAGTATGTAAGTACAAGTGACTTTCAAGGGGGTAGGTCAAGGGACAAATGTCTGTCTTGCCTGTATTTCCATACCAACAGTAACAAGGGTGCCAGTTCAAGGGGGTTCAAACAAAGATATAAACCAGGCACCAGGGTGTTCAGCACTACAGACAGAAACTTGGGGAGCCCCATGTCGGTCATTGACTACAACACTATAGACAGGCTTCAGTGTTGCAGTGGCAGCTCCCAAGTAGAAACTGCCAACTCTCTTCAGCAGTATTGCACACACAAGCCCAGAAACGGCACATAGACATTATACTAAACACACACACAGAGGAAAGACTTTAAAAATCTCCAGAATGTCTTATCTGGCTGTGTGGAGAAAATCCATCTGTATGACACCAGTCTGGGAGAGTTGGCTGATGCTTTAGATGTCAGAATCTTAAACAGGACAATAACAATAGCAACAAAACAAGACATACAAAGAGACAGGCAACCACAACATATTTAAAGGAACCAATTTCATCTCTAGATAGTAAACCTAAAGAAATGGAGACATATGAATTGCTAGACAAAGCATTCAAATTTACTGATCAATGAATTAACCGAGATCACAGATAGACAACTATATAAAATCAGGAAAATGATGCATGAACAAATGATATCAATAGAGAGACAAAAACCATGAGGGAAAAACAAAAAAATTCTGGAAATAAAGAATTCAGTACTTAATTGAAAAGTTCACTGGAGGACATAACCAGATAGGAAACAAAAGCCAGCAAATTAAAGACAGAACTTTTATCATTAGTGAAACAAAGGAAGAGAAAAAAGAATGAAGAAAGATGAAGAAAGTCTAAGAGGCTTAGGAGATATGTTCCATGGAAACAATGTACCCAAATGGGAGCCCCAGAATGTAAAGAACAGAGGAAGGGACAGAGAAACTGTTTGAAGGAAAAAAATGGCCAAAAGTGCCCCATATCTGAGGAGAAAAATAGACACACAAATTTAGGAAGCTCAATAAACTCTAATAAGGATAAATACAAGGACATATACTGAGGCATATAATAAAATTATGAATCAAAATGAGAAGTTACATGCAGAACAATGAGATTAGAACATTTCCTTACACCATATATCAAACAAACTCCAAAAGGGTTAAATATTGAAATGTGGGTCTATTAACATTCTTATCAGATAACAGCATAAGAATCTAGTATTATAATAGCTATATCTACCATGACTTTATATTTTTAAATATGTGACTTTTTAAAACTCTAATCCAAACAATGGCACCCCACTCCAATACCCTTGCCTGGAAAATCCCATGGACAGAGGAGCCTGATAGGCTGCAGTCCATGGGGTCGCTAAGAGTCGGGCACAACTGAGAGACTTCGCTTTCAATTTTCACTTTCATGCATTGGAGAAGGAAATGGCATCCCACTCCAGTGTTCTTGCCTGGAGAATCCCAGGGACGGGGGAGCCTGGTGGGCTGCCATCTATGGGGTCGCACAGATCAGACACGACTGAAGCAACTTAGCAGCGATCCAAAAAAATCTGAAAAGCCAAAAAAAAAAAAAAAAGACATAATTATAAAACCAGAAACCTTAGAACATAGGCAGAATGCTCTTTGGTATAAATCTTAGCATTTTTTTTTTTTGATCTGCCTTCTAAGTAAAAAAAATGAAAACATAAATAAATAGAATCTAATTAAGCCTAAAGCTTTTTGCACAGTTTACAAAAAGATAGCCTATAAAGTGAGAGAAAATATTTGTAAATGATGAGACAAACAAGTGTTAATATCCAAAACTTGCCAATGTCTCAAACATAAAAAAAAAAACAAACCCGCAATAAATTGGCAGAAAACCTGAATAGAAATTTCTCCAAAGACAATATACAAATGACTAACAGGCATGGAAAAGCTGTTCAGCATTGCTAATTATTAGAGAAATGCAAATCAAAACTATGAGGTAACACATCACACTGGTCAGCAGTACCATCAGTTAAAAAGGCTACAAATAAATGCTGAAGAGGGTGTAGAGAAAAGGGCACCCTCCTACACTGTTGATGGGAATGCAAATTGGTATAGCCACAGTGGAAAACAGTATAGAGGTCCCTCAATAAACCAAAAATAGAACTACCATATGGCCCATCAATTCTACTCCTGGACATATGTCTAGATAAATGTAAGTACTAAGTCAAAAAGATACATGCTCATCAGTATTGATAACTTCACTATTTACAATAGCCAAGGTGTGGAAGCAACTTAGGTGCCAAGCAACAGATGATTGGCTTAGGAAGATAGGATATTACTAAGCTGATTAAAAAAAAAAAGAAATCCTGCCATTTGTGACAAGTGGATGGACCTAGAGAACAAACTGAGATAAGTCAGAGAAAGACATACTGTACAATATCACCTATATGTGGAATCTAAAAATTACACAATGAATTTATCTACAAGACAGAAAAGACTCACAGACATAGAGAATAGACTGGTGGTTTCAAAAGATAGTTAAAAAAAAAAAATCAGTGGAACGAGTTGATTTTTTGAAAAGATCAACTAAACTGACAAACCTTTAATGAGTCTAAGTAAGAAAAAAGACTCAAATATCTAAAATAGAAGTGAATGAGGAAACACTACAACTAACATCACATTTTAAAAAAAGAATTACAAGAGACTACTATGAATAATTCTATGTTAACAAATTGGATGACCTCAAAAATAGATAAATTTCTAGAAACAGACAACTACCAATGATGAATAACAAAGAAATAAAAGATACAAACAGATCTATAACTACTGGGATACTCAAGATGGTTCAACAGCCTGTCAACACAGAAAAGTTCAGGACCATTGGGTTTCACTGGAGAATTCTACCTAACATTTAAGGAATAATTAACATCCAGGCTTCTTAAACTCATTCAAAGAATTGAAGAGGTAGTGACATTCTTAAACTCATTTTATGAGACCAACATTACCATGATATCAAAACCAGATGAAAGATAAAGAAAGAGAATCACAGGGCAATATCTCTCATGAATATTAATACAATAATCCTAAAGAAACTACTAGCAAACTGAGTTCAACAACACATTAAATAGACCATATTCCATGACCAAATGAGATTTATACTGAATGTAAGGATGGTACAAAACATGAGAAATCACTCAATCAACCTTATTAACAGAAAAAGGACAAAACCCATATAAGCATCTCAATAGACACAGACAAAGTATTTGAAAAAATTCAATACATTTTTACGACAAAAATGCCTCACAGACTAGGAAGGGAAAAAGACTACCTCAATACAATAAAAGTCATAAATAAAAAGCTGACAGCTAACATCATAATCAATGGGGAAAACTTTTCCTTTAAGATCAAGAACAGTTGAGCAAAGATGTTCACACATCATTACTACTCACCACAGTACACAACTTTCTAGCCAGAGCAGACATAAAAAAGAAATAAAAGACATATAAAACGGAAAAATGGAAAAGAAGAATTAAACTCTGTTTGCAGATGATATGGTCTGATATACAGAAAAACCAAAGGATTCTGCCGAAAAGAAAATCTTTTAGAACTAAGAAACAACAACTAAGTTGTTGTTCAGTTACCGAGTTGTATCTAAATCTTTGTGACCCCATGAGTTCAATGACACATTAACGCGATCATATTCCATGACCAGCAGCACACCAGGTTTTGCTCAGATTCATGTCCATTGAGTTGGTGATACAGAATACAAAATCAACACTCAAAAATTAGGGACATTCCTATATGTTAACAATGAGCAAACAGAGATGGAAATTAAGAAAACAAACCCATTATACTAAAATATATAATACTTCAGCCTTAAAAAGTATAAAACACTTAGGAGTATTCTGAACCAAAGCAGTAGAAGTAGAAAACTGTAAAACATTCCCCCCTAAAAAGCAAAACTTAAAGATGCTTCAAATTAATGGAAAGACATACCAAACTGGTGTAGCTGATTTCATGTATACCAAGGTCATGCAATAGAAGACTTAATATTGTTAAGATATAATAATTGATAGTCAGTATGATGGTTTAACTGCAATCAAGATTTCTGGGAAAAATATCAGTAACCTCAGATATGTAGATGACACCACTCTAATGGCAGAAAGTGAAGAGGAACTAAAGAGCCTCTTGATAAAGGTGAAAAAGGAGAGTGAAAAAGCTGGCTTAAAACTCAACATTCAAAAAACTAAGATCATGGATCTGGACCCATTAATTCATGGAAAACAGATGAGCAAACAATGGAAACAGTGACAGACTTTATTTTATCGGGCTCCAAATCACTGTGGACAGTGACTGCAGCCATGAAATTAAAAGAAGCTTGCTTCTTGGAAGAAAAGGTATGACAAAACTAGATAGCACATTAAAAAGCAAAGACATCACTTTGCCCACAAAGGTCTGTATAGTCAAGGTTATGTTTTTTCCAGTAGTCATGTATGGATAGAGCTGCACCTTAAAGAAGGCTGAGCACCAAGGAATTGGTGCTTTTGAACTGTGGTGCTGGAGAAGACTCTTGGACTGCAAGGAGATCAAACAAGTCAATTCTAAAGGAAATCAACCCTGAATATTAATTGGAAGGACTGATGCTGAAGCTGAAGCTCCAATACTTCAGCCACCTAATGTAAAGAGTCAATTCATTGGAAAAGACCTTGAGCTGGGAAAAATTGAGGGCAGGACGAGAAAGAGGCAACAGACACCGAGATGGTTGGATGGCATCACTGACTCAATGGACATGAGTTTGAGCAAACTCTGGAAGATTGTGAAGGACAGGGAAGTCTGGTGTGCTGCAGTCCATGGGGTCGTAAAGAGTCAGACACGACTGAGTGACTGAACTGAACTAACTGACAAAGTATCTAGCAATTCAACTTCTGGGTATACGTCCTAAAGAACTCAAAGCAGGATCTCCAGGAGATATTTGGACACCCATTTTCAAGGCAGCATTATTCACCTAAATATCTACCAACAGATGAATGACTAAGAAGTGTGGTACATACATACATAGATGAGCATGCATGCTTAAAAAGAAGAAAATTCTGTCACATGCTACAACATGAAGAAACTTCAAGGATATTATGCTAAGTGCAATAAGCCACTCACAAAAGAAAAAAACAGTGTGATTGTACTCATATTCAATACTTTAAGTAATCACAATCATAGCAACAGAAAGATAGTTCCTATGAATAGGCAATAGGGATGACATTAGTGATTTTTAGGTATAGAGTTTCAGTGTTACAAGATGCAAAAGATCTAGAGATCTGGTAAACAAAAATGTGAGTATACGTTAACACTATGGAAATGTACATTTCAAAATGGTTAAGATGGTAAATTTAATGTTACTTTTCTTAACCTTGATGTTTAAATTGTGTTATTGAAAAAACTGCTTTACAGATAGTTGGTAAACCAATACAGAACTTTTAAAGTTCTGTTTGATTTTAGAGACCTCGATCTAACATTTCTAAGAATCCATCAGAACTGGTAAAGAAGGTATGTGCTTGTATATATTTACACATAAATTTATCTTAATCAGCAGAATAGAATATATTTATCAACAAGAAGAATGTAAAAATGTGAAACAATGGTTGTATCATGAATACATAAAGGAAACATTTAAATAAAGAATTACGTGAATAGTATGGAATCTTTTGTATTTGTTATGGGCAATGATCTACATCTCTTATCAATGGCTTAGAAAATTATTTACAATATATTGTATATGAAAATGGCAATGTCAAAAGTATATGAATGGTATGTACTATTTTATTTATTTTTTTTTATTTTTACTTTACAATACTCTATTGGCTTTGCCATACATCAACATGAATCCACCACAGGTGTACACAAGCTCCCAATATTTTTAATTTTAAATGGAATTTTCTAAGATGGAAAAATAATCATACCTAAGATTTCTGTTTCAGTGTGGGAAGAGTTTATTGGAGACATATGCAAGTTGAGAGTAAAGGAATGGTTTGCATTTTCTACTCTGTGTAACTCAGGGCTATTTCCACTTTTTAAAATATATATGCATAATTTTGTAAAAAGGAAAAATACATCAAAATAGGCTATTTCCATAAAGCTTTGTATTAACAACAGATGTTGCAGAGCTTAGTCCAAAGATAATATTATAACAATGGGAGTTGTAGAATTAGTGTTTTAATCAAGAAATACTTCAATAACCTAAATGAAAATGGTATAGGTATGAAAATGTTAATAAAACAGAACGAATGTAGAAGATAGATCCCAACTGCCCTCTATGATTTACGCTGCTGGAGACCTGACAACATCAACCAGATTTCCGGTCTGAGGAAACTGTAATTCCTGGTTTTCAAGCTGAATTATGAACTCAGTACACTTGCTGAAACTCTCGTTTATCCCTAGTCAGCTCTCTGACGTCTCCCTTTCTTCATGTCTTTACTTCCACTGCCTCTCAGCTCAGCAACCGACTTGACTGGGAACCTGTACCTTCAGACTGGTTAACCCTTCAGTTCAGTTCAGTTGCTCAGTCATATCTGACTCTTTCTGACCCCATGGACTGCAGTATGCCAGGCCTCCCCGTCCATCACCAACTCCTGGAGCCTACTCAAACTCATGGCCATTGAGTCGATGATGCCATCCAACAATCTCACCCTCTGTCGTCCCCTTCTCCTCCGGTTTTCAATCTTTCCCAGTATCAGGGTTGTTTCCAACGAATCAGTACCTTAACCATTACTGTCTACTAATTACACTCAGGGTTTCTCCTGCCTGCCAACCAGGTCATCTCCACACACAGGCCTCCTCCTTTGCTGCCCCCTGAGGGAGACCATTTGAAAGGATTCCATGCTCGGCTGGAAGCTGAGCATGGCTGTGTTCTGGGGCTTTCTCACAGTATGGGAGAATGGCACTTTAAAAATCTCCATTTCCTGAGAAGATCTTGTCATATTCTCTGTAGGTGAAGTCTACTTGTTTTGGTGTTTCTGCTTCACTGAGTATCTGGACCACAATACAGAAGCCAGAAATGTGAATATTCTTTTTAATTCTTGCTTCTTTCATGTTGGGAGAAGCCATTCAATCATATATGTCCACAGGGTTCCCTCTGTCCATCCCCAGAGAGACAGCAGAGGTAACTGATAAAGACTACAGGTTGTGGGGAGGGGTGATTGCCTAAGTGTGTGTGGCAATTGTGCCACCTAACATCACCACATGAACAAAAGTAGAGTTTCATTTCTCTCAAGTGTGGAGTATCCATGACAATAACATCTGCAAACTAGGCTTTTTTGTGATGAGTTAAGGAGTTGATTCACACAAAGAGCTGAGAACAGTGGCTGATACACAGTAAACCTTCCGTAAATAACTATGTATTTTATGGACCCGCAATCCTTTTCTGGTCCACAAACAACATTGCTTGCCTGTATTGTTACAAAATCGTCTTAACTGGTCTCCCAGATGCAAGCTCGTCCTACTTTTTAATGTTTTCCTGTAATACAACTGGAATTGATTTTAGGCTTCCTGGATTCTCCTAGTATTTGACTGTTCCTAGACTCTCCATCCAAAGAGCACACCCACACCAAAAATCATGCTGATCCCTAGCACCCTAAGGACACAGATGTCTGATTGGCTCATCCGTCACGAGGAAAACCAGAGGCTGGGGTCGGGGCAACCACCTAATTGGTTGTTGATTAAGTCCTATAATTAAGGGGCTTCAAATTGGGAAAGGAGTACGTCAGGGTGTATATTGTCACCCTGCTTCTTTAACTTATATGCAGAATATATCATGAGAAACACTGGGCTGGATGAAGAACAAGCTGGATTCAAGATTGCCAGGAGAAATATCAATAACCTCAGATACGCAGATGACACCACCCTAATGGCAGAAAGTGAAGAACTAAAGAGCCTCTTGATGAAAGTGAAAGAGGAGAGTGGAAAAGTTGGCTTAAAACTCAACATTCAGAAAACTTAGATCATGGCATCTGGTCCCATCCATTCAGTTCAGTTCAGTCACTCAGTCGTGTCCGACTCTTGGCGACCCCATGAATGCAGCACGCCAGGCCTCCCAGTCCATCACCAACTCCCGGAGTTCACTCAGACTCATGTCCATCGAGTTAGTGATGTCATCCAGCCATTTCATCCTCTCTCGTCCCCTTCTCCTCCTGCCACCAATCCCTCTCAGCATCAGAGTCTTTTCCAATGAGTCAACTCTTCACATGAGGTGGCCAAATTACTGTAGTTTCAGCTTTAGCGTCATTCCTTCTAAAAAAATCTCAGGGCCAATCTCCTTCAGAATGGACTGGTTGGATCTCCTTGCAGTCCAAGGGACAATCAAGAGTCATCTCCAACTCCACAATTCAAAAGTATCAATTCTTCGGCGCTCAGCCTTCTTCACAGTCCAACTCTCACATCCTTACATGACTACTGGAAAAACCATAGACTTGACTAAACGGACATTAGTCAGCAAAGGAATGTCTCTGCTTTTGAATTTGCTATCTAGGTTGGTCATAACTTTTCTTCCAAGGAGTAAGCATCTTTTAATTTCATGGCTGCAGTCACCATCTGCAGTGACTCTGAGCCCCCAAAAATAAAGTCTGACACTCTTTCCACTGTTTTCCATTCTATTTCCCATGACTTCATGGAAAATAGATGGGGAAACAGTGACAGACTTTATTTTGGGGGTTCCAAAATCACTGCAGATTTTGACTGCAGCCATAAAATTCAAAGATACTTCTTCCTCGGAGGAAAACTGATGACCAACATAGACAGCATATTAAACAGCAGAGACATTACTTTGCCAACAAAGATCCTTCTAGTCAAAGCTATGGTTTTTCCAGTAGTCACCTATGGATGTGAGAGTTGGATTATAAGGAGAACTGAGCGCTGAAGAATTGATGCTTTTGAACTGTGGTGTTGGAGGAGACTCTTGAGTGTCCCTTGGACTGCAAGGAGATCCAACCAGTCCATCCTAAAGGAAAGCAGTTCTGAATATTCACTGGAAGGACTAATGCTGAAGCTGAAACTCCAATACTCTGGCCACCTGATTCGAAGAACTGACTCATTTGAAAAGATTCTGATGTTTGCAAAGATTGAAGGTGGGAGGAGAAGGGGATAACAGAGGATGAGACGGTTGGATGGCATCACGAACTTGATGCACATGAGTCTGAGTAAACTCTGGGAGTTGGTGATGGACAGGAAGGCCTCGCGTGCTGCAGTCCATGGGGTCGCAAGACACAACTGAGCAACTGAACTGAACAGATAATGAAGGGGATTGGATAGTTATGTGGGTGAAGGAGTGGCTGGTGAAGGAGAATGAACAAATAGCAAGAGAACAGTCATTTTGAATGACTTCACCAAACAATTTCATCTGGTGGTGCCAGCAATACTTCCCTCAGAGCTTTCCCATATTGTTCAAGGGGCATCCTTAGCTGGGCCTCATTTCCTGTGTGGATGGAGTGGGCTTGGGGAGCCAACCTAAGTGTTGATTGGTTGAGTCAATATATCAACATTGGCAATTTTATTTACAAATATTTACGGAATAATCAAAAAGGCTCAGAATATGGTCCAAAAGGATTAAGTCCAGAATGAAAGAATGCTTATGGAGAAAAACAAAATATCAAAGAGGTATTTCTAAGTTAGCCTCCTCAAGCAAGAGATGTGAGAGGAAAGGTCACTGCTTGGGAAGATAACAAAACCCAAAGAAAAGGGCAAAGGCAGAACTACGAAACTACCAGGGCTTCCCTGGTGGCTCAGCAGTAAAGATCCAGGAAAGGGAGGAACATGAGGCCCACACACCTTCTCAGGTTTCTGCCAGTGCAGGGTAGGAGGCACAGGGTCAATACCTGGCTTGGGAAGATCCCCTGGAGGAAGAAATAGCAACCCAATCCCATATTCTTGTCTGGAGAGTCCCATGGAAAAGGAGCCTGGTGGGCTGCTGTCCATGGGGTCAAAAAGAGTCAGACACGAATTACACCTATGCACCATGAACAAAGCTGGGAGGGTACAATGTGGTCCTTCCCTTGAAACTTGCCGTATAAAGAAGTTGGCAATCAGATTTTAAGTTATCTGGGATCTTGTGAACCAGATGTTCTCCATCCATGTCCAGCGTTCCTGATTTTGGTCACATATCCCCGGGGTTGACCTTAAGGCCTGTGGTGCTTTAGCTGACTGTAGAGGTGGAGCCATCTTACTCTGTCCCCTCCAAACAAGAATCTAGCCAGAGAGAAATATATTTGTGCTTCTTAGGCTGGTGGAAAATATTCCCTTATCTTCCTCCCAGACTGCTCAGCCCTCTTCTTTGCTGGCCTGCTTGGTGTTGGGAGAGGGGTATAGTAGTGGGAGTGATCCTAGAAGAGCAAGAAAAGGGAGGAGGAGTGGGAAGAATAAAACACTGGTGAGATGCTAGTGAGGACAGGGAGGAGAAAGAAAACAGAGGCAGAAGAAGGAGGAGGATGAGCTGAGCTTGATGCCACGGTGCTCTAGTCCCAGAATGGCAGCTGCCCTCTCTTGAACTTCCCTTGAATTTACCCTGGACACACACAATGAGCACACACACACTAACACCCCAACTCCTCCCATATCCTCCAACCTCCTTTATTCACAGAAGAGCAGCCTCTCAGCCCTCGTCCCCTTCTATGCCCAGATTCTGGGATTTCTTTTTCTCTGAGCCTCCCCAGAATTAGGCACAGATTCTTCACCAGCACCCAAACCCTTGTCTATGGTTGTGGAGAGTCCAAGGCATAGAACTCATCCAGTAGAAGAGGAAATGCAGGCCACAAGGGGTATTGGGTCACCCTGAAGAATGATCAGCTGTCCCAGGCCATGCTGGGTTGTTATTTTTGGNAGAAATTTAAGGTTTACATGCTGTGAAAAATTTTGACAGGGAAATGACTTGTGCAAATTGTAGAAGATTCATCTGATATAAGATGAATGTTCTATAAGATACATGAAAAGGGAGAGACTAAAGAAGAGAGTATTATACCAGCTTAAGTGTGAAATGCAATCCTGAAACAAGGACATGAGAGCAAGAATAGAAAAGATTAGTGCCATTGACAGTAGGAAAGAAAAGTTGGCAAAGATTGATAATTGATTGTATAGCAAGAATGAGTCCAGTCTTTGGTTAGAAAAATACTACTATCATTGGTAAAAATAAAATCTGGAGGAGGAGATATTTTGGGAGGAAATGTGGACTTATAGTCAGCAGGATATGCAGTTAGAAGTATCAAGTGAACTTTTGAAGATGTAGGTAGGACTTAACACTTGATATAATTGGGAGAGACAATATAGACGTGATACATAGAATGGGTAAGAACATTGAGACTGTCAGCGGCCTGAGGCCTGAAACTAACTTCAGAGCCAGGAAGTGTTATAAATGTAAACAGGATTGGCCTGTATGTGTTGGGTTGTCACACTTGTAGTAAAACTAGTGCTTAAAAAATTGTTTTTCCAAATATATTAAACAACATATATTTGATTAGCGGGATCATTTCTAGATTAGTATTTGAAATGACATATCCAAGTTAGTAGCTACAAGCACAAAACACTGAAATGTGTAAACAAACTGGTTTTGTCCTTAAGACCTCTGAATATGTATGGTACAGACTCAAAGGCAAAGATTTCATACCCACCCTTCCATAACAGGAATGTCCCAGCTATAGGAGCTGCATTCCTTTCTCAAAATGGAACCAGCTCTAGACCTGTCATTGTGTGTGAGAGGAGATTAATACATACCCTGCAGATGACATAGCACATTATTCACACTCTTACTTTCCTTTTGCTGAGAGCACTCATAATGGCAATTGCATAATTTTACATGTCTTTTCTGTAGACTCTTGAAGAATAGATTAGATATTTAGCACAGTCTTCTAGCTTCCAAAGGTAGAAAGTAAAGGAAAATTGAACCCATTAAATTTCCTAAGGATTGAACTTTTGTTAGCAATCAAATTTATGAAAAGTTTTTAAATGAAGTGTATCTAAATCCAGATTNGCATAATTTTACATGTCTTTTCTGTAGACTCTTGAAGAATAGATTAGATATTTAGCACAGTCTTCTAGCTTCCAAAGGTAGAAAGTAAAGGAAAATTGAACCCATTAAATTTCCTAAGGATTGAACTTTTGTTAGCAATCAAATTTATGAAAAGTTTTTAAATGAAGTGTATCTAAATCCAGATTCACATGTAGGTAAATTCTAAACACAGTTGGATAGAGATTATCATGGGTAACCATGCAGCACAGCATATGAAAAGGGAAACAGAAAAATGATATAAATTATATTTGGTTCCTAAAAAAACTAGCTTATGTAAAATTCTTTTTATGAAACAGACATAAAACTCCAAAAAAGTTAATGTATATAAAGCAGGAATTACAACAAAGGTTAGTATATGTTTAAACTTTTAATGTGGTAGTTCTAAACATGGAAAAATTTGAATGTAGTAATGTTTTAAAATTTTCGAGTGCATTGCTTAACAGACCATTTAAAAGATACAGTCTTTATGAGTATTTCCAGATAATTACTGATTTTTAAATTATGACCCTGGAAAACAGTAAGTATAACATTCTTCATGAGTATATTTCCATAGCACTTTGTTCATTTGATAGCATTTATCACTTACATGTTTACGTGTCTGTTTTTCACACTAAATTTNTTTATCCATTATCAGTGGAAACTATATTGCATTTAAAATTTTAAAAGCCCTTAATGTATATGACTATTATTCACATAAAAACACTTCAACTTGATGCACTTGAACAGCATCTATTCTGTAACATATGACACAAGTGTAATTAGCAAATAAAGATATTTTATATTGAAAGCTGTATATTTTAAGCATAGATCCCTGAAACTTGTTATTGATCAAAATAATTAGTATTTTAATTTCTCACTCAGTTATGAACTTTTTGTAATTTCAAAGAATATATTTAGCCCTTTTCTGTTTGAGTTTTAGAAACATGAAGATTCTACTGTGCTTCAGAAACTCTTAAGCATCTTTAAAGGTATTTAACTTCCTAATGAGTTCTATTCATCACAGTTCAGATAGTTATTGATTACACTCTTTAGTTTAATGCTATTTTTAAAGAACCTTTCATATAGTAAAAACCTGGGAAACTTTCATGTTATACTTTATCACTTATTTGCTCTATAATTTTGCTGTATGTAAAGCATTTTCATTATTCTAAATAAAACACTTTTTTTTTAATTTCTAGGAGAAAACAACCATTGTTCATGTCATAGCAAGTAGTATCATTTAATCCTCAAATTAACCTTGGGATATTACTTTTTACATCTGAAAGACTAGGATATTGAGAGTCAGTAATGTCAAAAAGCACTATGTATGGCCCAGATCCTGAGTTTCAACATGCTTCTCTCTGATAGTAACATTTTATAAATGGCAACACCCTTATGCCTGTCTATAAAACCCAAACACAAAAGATCTAGTTGAAAATGAAGCATGCACAATCAGAAGAACTGATTACACATTTTCTTTTCTAATAGCTATAATATTAATTGAATGGTGAAAAAGTAATAAGAATGTTATATTTGTTTTTTTTAATTTAATTATAACTTTTGAAGGGACATAGTATCTCTATACTACTTACAATTTTGATTCTGAATACATAGGACCCATCACAAAATAAATACATTCTCATGATCTTTGTAGATTCCAAATATTTTAAAATAAAAAGCATTGAAATATTCTCTTATTTAAATCCCATGTATACATAATCATCAAAATCAAATTGAGCTATCTGAGATTTAAAGCAACTTCAGATCAGAATATCTGATTGATAGGTTTTAGATTTTATTTTTTCCATTCTAGAAGAGGGGCACTTACCAGACATGATCCTATATATTCTGTTTTAGCCAAACTAATTTTTCATTCAACATTAAAAAAAAATCCATTTATTTAAGGTATTCAATTCAGGTTTTCCAACTTTTACCAAAAGTGGGGTCTGGTTGCTCACCAATAAAGAGGCAAGGTTGGTGAAAAGGAAAGTTTGGTTTATTTCAGAGGCTGGCAAGGCAATCTGTTTGAGCTTGGGAATGGTGGGGGCAGCAGGTGGAATTCACATCCAAAGCAAGCTTATATAAGTGGAGGCAGGGGGCCTTATGTGGAAACAGCACAGACAGCCGTGACAGTCATCTTGAAATTGGTCATCAGTGGTCTGATTTATGTCACCTTGATTGTTTTAGATTGTTTTAGTTTGTCCTCAGTTCCAGAGTCAGTCTATTCCCATTTCTTTGAGGCAAATTCTGGAAATCGTGGCAGTTTATGTTATGGCTATAGTCAAGTCATCCTGTCTGCAGGTAGGTAGCTAGGTGTGAGCAGAGAAATGGTGCAGAGGCCACATGACAGGAAATCACCTCATCCATCTTGTAAGCAAGGGGGCCACAGACAGACAGAGGAAAGCAGGAACCTGTAGACGGATAAGAAATTGGTGATAAGAGTCTAAGTAGCAAACAAAGAAAGGTAGGGAAAGTAGGAATCTCCTGCATCCAAACGTAGCTGTTGCACGTTGTGCTCTTCTTGCCATAGAATTAGCCTTACAGGTAAGAAGTACTCATCAGGTACCAAAAAACACTATGACACTTCTGATCAAAGCTAATTGAGGACAGAAATCCCTTCTCCCCATGGGAACATTGAGCCTCTCCTTGCTCAGTGAATATTCCACCCCTTCACTTGTATGCCCCTCATAATCAACTTGACAAAGGAAGCCAGGGCAACAGCTTTTAACTGTATGCCTGCTCTCCCTCTGAGAGTCTGAAAAGTATCTGTGAAATGTTAGTTGTTCAGTCGTGTCTGACTCTTTGTGATCCTATGGACTGTATCCCACCAGTCTTCTCTGTCCATGAGATTCTCCAGGCAAGAATACTGGAGTGGGTAGCCATTTCTTCTTCTAGGGGATCTTCGCAACTCAGATATTGAACCTGGAACTCCTGCATTGCAGTCAGATTTTTTTACCATCTGAGCCACCAGGGAAGTGTGTATCTTTGCTTAAATAAACTTTACTTTCTGAACATCTTTGCTTCATCTCTGAATTCTTTTGCATTGAAGAAAGAACATCAGGTTCATTGGCAACAGTGGGCCTACAAAGCAGCTCAAAGGATATTACTCAGAATATCACCTACAGTACTTGAAGAGGAACTAAAAGTCCTTGATTTGTTTAATGACAAAACTATTATTAGTTTGTCCTATTTGAATGTTTTCTTCTGTTTCTGCATTTTCTCCCTTATCTGATGAAATATATTCTGTAACTAAAGTTTTTCCACAGACAAAGGTCACACAGAGGAAAGCTGTGGGAGGACCATGAAGCCCTGCTCCATTTTACAAACACATCTCCAAATAATGGAGAAGAAACAGGTCCTGTCCTTCCATATATGCACTCTACTATCAGATCAGTTCAGTTCAGTAGCTCAGTCCTGTCCAGCTCTTTGCAAACCCATGGATCGCAGCACACAAGGCTTCCATGTCTATCACCAACTCCCAAAGCTTGCTCAAACTCGTGTCTGTTGAGTCGGGATGCCATCCAACCATCTCATCCTCTGTCATCCTCTTCTCCTCATGCCTTCAATCTTTCCCAGCATCAGGGTATTTTCCAGTGAGTCAGTTCTTTGCATCAGGTGCAAAAGTATTGGAGTTTCAGCTTCAGCATCAATCCTTCCAATGAATATTCAGGACTTATCTCCTTCAAGATAAATGGTTTGATCTCCTTGCAGTCCAAGGGACTCTCAAGAGTCCTCTCCAGCACCACAGTTTAAAAGCAACAATTCTTCGGGACTTGGCTTTCTTTATAGGCCCACTGTCACATCCATATGTGACTACTGGAAAAACCATATCTTTGACTGGACAGACCTTTGTTTGCAAAATAATGTCTCTGTTTTTAATACACTGTCTAGGTTGGTCATAGCTTTTCTTCCAAAGAGCGAGCATATTTTAATGTCATGGCTGCAATCACCATCTGCAGTGATTTTGGAGCCCCCCAAAATAAAGTTTGTCACTGTTTCTACTGTTTCCCCATCTATGTGCCATGAAGTGATGGGACTGGATGCCATGATCTTAGTTTTCTAAATGTTAAGCTTTAAGACAGCTTTTTTATTCTCTTCTTTTACTTTCATCAAAAGGCTCTTTAGTTCNAAGTTTGTCACTGTTTCTACTGTTTCCCCATCTATGTGCCATGAAGTGATGGGACTGGATGCCATGATCTTAGTTTTCTAAATGTTAAGCTTTAAGACAGCTTTTTTATTCTCTTCTTTTACTTTCATCAAAAGGCTCTTTAGTTCCTCTTCACTTTCTGCCATAAGGATGTGCCATCTTCATATCTGAGATTGTTAATATTTCTCTTGGCAATATTGATTCCAGCTTGTGCTTCATCCAGCCTGACATTTTGCATGATGTACTCTGTGTATATGTTAGATAAGCAGGGTGACAATATACAGCCTCAGTGTACTCCTTTCTCAATTTGGAACCAGTCTGTTTTTTTTTTTGTTTTTGTTTTTGTTTTTAGTTTTTTACATACTGTATTGGTTTTGCCATACATTGACATGAATCCACCACAGGTGTACATGANGACTTTCTCTTGATTTCCATGTGTGTGGAATATCTTTTCCATCCCTTCCTTTCAGTCTGTGTGTGCATCTTTCTTTAGACTTGAAGTGAGTCTCCTGTAGATGGTATATATACAGTTCTCAGTTTTGTATCTATTCAGCCACTGTATATATTTTGATTAGAACATTTAGTTCACTTTTATTTAGTTATAATATGTATGTTTTCTTGCAATCTTGCTGTGCCGTGCTTAGTCGCTCAGTTGTGTCCAGCTCTTTCCGAACTCATGGACTGTCGCCTGCCAGCTTCCTCTGTCCATGGGGATTCTCCAGGCAAGAATACTTGAGTGGAGTGCCATGCCCTCCTCCAGGGGACCTTCTCAACCCAGGGATCAAACCCAGGTTTCCCACATTGCACGTGGATTCTTCACCATCTGAGCCACCAGGGAAGACCATTGAATGAATACTGGAGTGGGTAGCCTATTCCTTCTCCAGGGGGGTTTTCTGATCCAGGAATCAAACCGGGGTCTCCTGCATTACCTGGTGGATTGTTTACCAGCTGAGCTACCGAGGAAGGTAATTGTTTTTTAATTGTCTTATTGGTCTTTTCTGTTCATTTCTTCTTCTGTTGTCTTGTGATTCAATGACTTTGCTTAGTATTAGATTTTTATTGTTGTTGTTTTGTGTATGTACCTGTTTTAGATTTTTGGGTTGTGATTACCATGGTGTTAATATATAGCAATCTATATATACATGTGATCATTTTAAACTGCTGATCTCTTAATTTAAAAATCAATTGTAACAAAACATAGTCAAATATCTTATCTTAGAAATAGATTTTTTAAATTGTGATTCAAGTTTTTTGACTGTGAAATATAGTATGTACAGAAATGAGCATAAAGGGCCCTGGAATGGTGTAACAAATGTGTACAGCAAAACTAGTGCTTAAAAATTATATTACCAGCACCACAGTCCCCTGGAAGCTACACAAACCATAACCTGCCCCTCTGCCATCCATTCTTGATTATATCCCCTTGCCTTCATCCTAGAAATATCAACTCTCCTGATAATTCTCATCATCATTTCATTATATTTATCAGTTATGTAGGTATCTCTAAAAAATAAAATTCAAGTTTACCTGATTTTGTCCTTTTTCTTTCTTTTTTTTTTTTGTAATATTCATCCATGATGTGGCATATAACTCTGATTCACTATCTCCATTGCCATAGTCACCTGGTGGAATTTAGAACTGTTTCCAGTTTGGAGTGTATTGCTAAGTCCATGTATACTTGTGTACAGTTGTACACATTTCTGTTGGGTATATACCTAGGAATGGAATTTCTGGATCATAGTGCTTATTTTAAACTATGTAAGCTAATGACAAACATGGTTCTAAAGTGGTTTTACTGATTTACATTGCCATTCTAGGTAAGAGAGTTACTATTCTACAGCCTCACCAAGACTTCGTATTATTAATTTCTTAAATCTTTGCTAACCTGAGAGATGTAGCCTCAGATACAAGCTTTAATTGGCAATACTCTTTTCAGTAATGTGGCTGAGAATTTTCCATTTACTTTTTTTGGCTCCCTGAATTTTCTGTGATATATCTATAGAAGTTACCTGCTCATTTTTTTAAATAGATTATCCTTCTTTTTATCACTGATTTGTCAGAAGTGTTAATATTTATAGTGCCCTGTGTTGATTACAGGATTACTTACTATTTGATTCAGTGATAGGACAGAAAGATAGCACACTTGGAACACAGTGTTGTATTTCCTACAAAAAAAATGAGAGAAGTACTAAGCAGTATTTTTTAAGTGCATATTGCACAGACATTTTTACAATCATAGGGTGAGGAAATTGCCAGAGTCAAACTGCCAACATCCAGTTGGTCATAGAAAAAGCAAGAGAATTCTAGAAAAACATCTACTGTTTAATTGATTACACTGAAGCCTTTGACTTTGTGGATCACAACAAACTGTGGAAAATTCTTGAAGAATTGGGAATACCAGACTACTTTACCTGCCTTCTGAGAAATCTGTATGCAAATCAAGAAGCAACATTTAGGAATGGACATGAAACAATGGTTGCAAATTGGGAAAGGAGTACTTCAAGGATATATATTGTCACCTTGCTTATTTAACTTATATGCAGAGTACATCATGCAAAATGCTAGGCTGGATGAAGCACAAGCTGGAATCAAGACTGATGGGAGAAATGTCAATAACCTCAGATATGCTTCCCTAGTGACTCAGCTGACAAAGAATCCACCTGCAACGCAGGAGACCCTGGTTCAATTCCTGGGTCAGGAAAATCCCCAGAGAAGGGATAGGCTACCCACTCCAGTATTCTTGGGCTTCCCTGGTGGCTCAGATGGTAAAGTATCTGCCTGCAATGTGGGAGACCTGGGTTCAATCCCTGGGTTGGGAAGATCCCCTGGAGGAGGGCATGGCAACCCACTTCAGTATTCTTGCCTGAAGAATCCCATGGACGGAGGAGCCTGGCGGGCTACAGTCCATGTGGTCACAAAGAGTCAGACACAACTGAATGACTAAGCACAACACAATACACAACATGCAGATGACACCACCCTATGGCAGAAAGCAAAGAGGAACTGAAGAGCCTCTTGATGAAAGTGAAAGAGGAGAGTGAAAGCTGGCTTAAAACTCAACATTCAAAAACAAAGATCATGGCATCCGATACCATCACTTCATGGCAAATAGATGGGGAAACAATGGAAACAGTGGCAGGCTTTATTTTCTTGGGCTCCAAAATCACTGCAGATGGTGACTACAGCCATGAAATTCCAAGATGCTTGCTTCTTGGAAGATAAACCTAGATAGCATATTAAAAAGCAGAGACATTACTTTGCCAACAAAGGTCCATCTAGTCAATGCTATGGTTTCTTCAGTAGTCATGTATGGATGTGAGAGTTGAGCTGAGCACCAAAGAATTGATGTTTTTGAACTGTGGTGTTGGAGAAGACTCTTGAGAGTCCCTTGGACAGCAAGGAGACCAAACTAGTCAATCCTAAAGGAAATCAGTCCTGAATACTCATTGAAAGGACTGATTTTGAAGCTGAAGCTCCACTACTTTGGCCACTTGATTCTAAGAACTGACTCATTAGAAAAGACCCTGATGCTAGGAAAAATCAAAAGCATGGGAAAAGGGGATGACAGAGGATGCGATGTCTAGATGGCATCATTAACTCAACTGACATGAGTTTGAGCAAGCTCTGGGAGTTGGCAGTGGACAGGGAGGCCTGGTGTGCTGCAGTCCATGTGGTCACAAAGAGTAGGACATGACTGAGTGACTGAACAGAACTGAACTGAGGGTGAGGAAGGAAAGCAAAATGACATGAAACTCAGAAGCTAGAAGCTTTCCTTGAGTATCCAGACCAAAATACTTTCTAGCTTATAAATGTTCTGTATAATAAAGGACACTCTGAAAAGTAAAGCAACAAATAACAGATTGGCCGAATTGACTTCCAATTTATAAGTAGCTCCATTAAATTGAAAAGCAGAGCAAAGTTTGTAATAGAAGAATGGGCAACGGATATGAACAGAAAAATGTGAGAATTATTGAGCAATGTATTGTGTATTGAAAGTGGCTAAGACAGTAAATCTTCAAAGCTCTGATCATAAGACAAAATATTATAATTATGGGTGGTGATGGATGTTAATTGTATTTACTGTGGTGATGGTTTTACAATATATGCATATATTGAATTATTATGTTATATGCCTGAAACTACTATAATATTATACAGCAGGTTTTACTGAATGTTAAAGAAACTTAAGTGGATTGGTTGAGATAGTATATGTTCAACCTCACTAATAACCAGAGAATGCAACTGAGCTATCGTCTTTTTCTAAAGTGAGTCTACAAATGAACTGGATAATAAACACTACTGGAAATGTAGAAATAAGGCCTTCTTGGGCTGTGCTAATATGGCAGCTAGTAACCACATGTGGCTATTTAAATTTAAATCCTCTCAAATTTCAAATTGAGTTGAAATTCAGCTGTTCAGCCACAATAGCCATATTTCAAGTGGTCAATAAACACAGGTGGTTAGTGGCCACAATACTGAACAGTCATAACATTTCTATCATTGCAAAAAGATCCCTCCAAGAGACTGTAGTCATAAATGAGATGTCAGACTAGGAAGCCCTGACACTGCTTCTTCCACTACAGACCAACAAAATACACTGTGAGGACTCCAGAGCACAATCAAAAACATCTGCTCCCCAGATGAGCATGAAGTGAACTGCACAGAAGATGAAGACGGGATTTGTTTCATCACTATTCATGTTCTCTCATCAGAGGGCTTATCCTTCCTAAATTCTCAGCCCCCACACCAACCACCACGCTTATACACATGATGTCTTTTATTTGGAAGAAAACCCTCAACTACCATCTTTTCTTGGTATTGTGGGGAAAGAATAAGTTTGTTGAAATCACATGTAGGTTGGAGATAAAGGAAAGGCTTGCATTTTCTACTCTATGTCACCTAGGATTGTTTCCACCTTTTACAATACATACGTATAATTTTGTAAATAAGAAACAGGACAAAGCAGGCTAATTCCACAAAGCTTTTTGTTAACAGATGTTGCAGAGGTTAACTCTAAGATAATACTGTAGCAACAGGAGCTTCAGAATTAGTGTTTCAATCAGGAAATACTCCAGTGGTCTAAAGGCGAATGGTAAACATATGAAAATGATGATAGAATGAATATAGAAGATAGCTCTCAATTGTCCTCCACAATTTAGGCTGATGGGCATTTAAAAACGTCAACCAGATTGACAGACTGAAGAAACTGTGATTTTTGGTTTCCAACCTGAATTAGGAGCTCAACACACTAGGTGAAACTTTGATTTGTCTCCAGTCAGTTCTCTGCTGGGTTCTCCCGTTCTTCATGTACTTCACCTCCGCTGCCTCTCAGCTCAGCAACTGACTCGACTGGGAATCTAAACCTTTGGACGGGCCCTCCCTTACTGTCTGCTAATTATACTCAGGGCTTTGCCTGCCAGCCAGGTCATCTCCACAGTATACAGGCCTCCTCCTTAGCCACCCCCCGAGGGTGGCCGTTTCAAGGCATTCCCCATCCTCTGCTGGAAGCTAAGCAGGGCTGTGTTCTGGCGCTTTCTCACAGCACAGGAGAATAGCACCTTAAAAATCTCCATTTCCTGAGAAGAGCTTGTCATATTTCTCCTCCATAGGTAAGTCGACCTGTTTTGATGTTTTCTTTTTCCTTGAGTGTCAAGACCGAAATACAGAAGCCAGAAATGGGAATATTCTTTTTAATTATAGCTTCTTTCATTTAGGAGAATTCATTCAATCATATAAATCAAGCAGAGATTGCTTTATTCCTATTTTTTGAAGCTGTCCACTCCTGTCCCTCCCCAGAGTGACAGCAGAGGTAAGTGGTAAACACTGCGTGTTGTGCGTGGGTCAGGAGGACTGGGTTGGCACACAGTAACACCATCAGAGCAAAAGTAGAGTTTCAGTTCCCTCATGTGTGAAGTATGGACGATAAGCGTTATCATTATCTGCACACCAGGCATTTTTGTGAGAAGTTAATGGACTCATTCATAAAAAGAGCTGAGAAGAATGGAGTGTACCCAATAAGCTTTCCAAAAATACTATGTATTTTATGGAACTGCATGCCATTTTCTGTTCCATAGATAACATCACTTGCCTGTATTGTTACAAGATCATCTTAACTAGTTTCCCAGATACAA
This sequence comes from Neotragus pygmaeus, assembly GCA_006410875.1. Classification (NCBI taxonomy): domain Eukaryota; kingdom Metazoa; phylum Chordata; class Mammalia; order Artiodactyla; family Bovidae; genus Neotragus; species Neotragus pygmaeus. The sequence continues at coordinate 593,898 of SJYV01010714.1, read as the reverse complement.
GCCCCGTCCTATTTTTTGACCTTTCCCTATAATAAAACTGGAATTGATTTTAGTCTTCGTTGCTTCTCCTAGTATTTGACTGTTCCTAGATTGTACATCCAAAGCACACCCACACCAAAAAGCATGCCGATCCCTGGCATCCAAAGGCACACAGCAGAAAGAACCACCTGGCAAAATGAACTTAGAAACGTCCCCTTGCCTGAAGCCAGGTGGGGGTGGGGACACGAGTCAGCTCTGATTTTTCTCAGGCTCTGGTGGTCCTCTGGCTGTTATCAAAGGAATCCTCTTTGCTGCAAGAGAGTCCCCGTGAACACTGAAAATGGTGTAACGGTGAGGTGGGCACAGCACCTGTGAAACAGCCGAATCAGCCCCTGGAAAACTCAGGTGTGTCCTGAGGCCAATAGAAACAAAAGAAATAGCCCAAGATACAGTGAGCCTTTGTCAAGTTCTCTGTTCTTCCTCTTTAGTCCTTTTCCCTTTCTCAAGCTGCTCTCTGCCCTCTCCCCGCAGCCTGCAAGCAGCCTCGCTTTTCATTTTACTCTCGCGCATCTTCCTTGGATTCTTCCACGTGCGCCCAACGGCACCGCCCAGAGAACGGACTGGATGCGTTGGGCGGGGCGCGCAGCTGCAGGGGAAGTCAGCAGCCTCCGCCTGACCCAGCTTGGCCCAGGGCTGCGCTCCCAGGCCTCGGCGAGCTCCGCAGGGCACCCACCGCTCCCCGCGCCTCTGGCGGAGGTCCCTGGAAGGCTGACTCTCAAGGCCACAGTGGCAGGGACTGACTCGCTGGGGAACAGGCTGTGCCATGAGGTCAGTGAGGACCTGCCTCTCCCCAGGCCGGTCGCTAGTCCTGGCGGTGCTCCTGGTTGACTCTCTTGGCAAGGATTTACGTTTTCACCCTGAGTGGAGCTTTGACTCCTATGAAATCACCATTCCCAAGAAGCTGAGCTTCCGTGGAGGGGAGCAGGGAGCGGCCAGGCACGTGTCCTACCTCCTGCAGGTAAAAGGCAAGAACCGTGTCCTTCATCTGTGGCCCAAGAGGTTTCTGTTGCCCCGGGATCTGCAGGTTTTCTCCTTCACAGAACAGGGAAGACTCTTGGAAGATCACCCTTATGTACCCAAAGACTGCAACTATATGGGCTTGGTTGAAGGAAATTCGGATTCTGAAGCTACCATAAGTACATGCATGGGAGGTCTCCGGGGCATCCTGAAAATTGATGCCAATCATTACCAAATCGAGCCCCGCAAGACTTCTTCTCATTTTGAGCACGTGGTATATCTCCTGGAGAAAGAGGAGGAATTTCTCTCTGATTTCTGTGGCTTAACTGATAATGAAACAGTAGAGCAGATGGCCCAGCATGAGAACATGGCTCTGATACCAGAATTTACTAATTCATATATGCACCAAAAGTACTTGGAATTAGCCCTGGTCTTTGATAACAGTAGGTATTTATATTTGAATTCCAATCTTACTCAAGTCATAAGTGATGCCATTCTTCTGACTTCAATTGCAGACTCTTACTTTCAAGATGTCCGTATGAGAATACAGCTATTAGCTGTTGAAGTATGGACAGACAGAGACAAAATAGCACTTAATTCCCCAGAGTTATCACAAGTGTTAGGCCAGTTTGTGCAGTACAGGTCACGTGACGTACGTCTTCGGATTCCAGCAGATTGGGCACACCTGTATGTTCACAAAAAATTTAAGGATGCACCTGCTCATCACTGGGGAAGTGTATGTAGTACGATGCCTTCTGGATCTACAAGTTCTATGCTAGACAGAAACATCCTTGGCCCTGCCACTTGGACTGCTCACGTTCTGGGCCATAGTGTGGGAATGACCCATGATTATGAATACTGCCAGTGTAAGGGTAGGCATAGCTGTATCATGGGCACTGGACGAACTGGGTTTAGTAATTGTAGTTATGCCAAATTTTATTCACATGTAAGTTCAGGATTAAACTGTCTAAATAATCTCCCAGGCCTAGGCTATGTGGTTAAGAGATGTGGAAACAAAATTGTGGAAGAGAATGAGGAATGTGACTGTGGTTCAGGAGAGGAGTGTGAAGAAGACTGGTGTTGTCGACCAGATTGTAAATTCAAAGAAGGAGCCAATTGTAGCGCTGGACTTTGTTGTCATAACTGTCGATTTCGTCCATCTGGATACATGTGTCGGATGGAAGAAAATGAATGTGACCTTGCAGAGTACTGCAATGGGACCTCAGCTTTCTGTCCAAATGATACTTATAAGCAGGATGGAACCCCTTGCAAGTACAGGTCCCATTGTGTCAGAAAGGGCTGCCGATCCAGGACTATGCAGTGCCAAAACATTTTTGGGGCTAATGCTTTGGGAGCGCCTCATCAGTGCTATGATGCAGTTAATGTAATAGGTGATCAGTATGGGAACTGTGGTATTTTAGGAGTTCATGAGTATGAGCAGTGTCCCAAAGAAAGGTCTTTATGTGGCAGGCTACAGTGTATAAATGTCGAAACCCTCCCTGACATGCCAGATCACACTATCCTAATATCCACTCACCTGCATGAAGAAAATCTCATGTGCTGGGGCATTGGCTATCATCTAGCCATGGTACCTATGGGGTTACCTGACCTGGGCGTGATAAATGATGGTACCTCCTGTGGTAAGGAGCAGGTGTGTTTCAATAGATACTGTGTGAATAGCTCAGTCCTGAATTTTGACTGTTTCCCTGAGAAGTGTAACCACCGAGGAGTTTGCAACAGTAACAGAAACTGCCACTGCATGTATGGTTGGGCCCCTCCGCTCTGTGAGGAGGTAGGATATGGAGGAAGCATCGACAGTGGGCCTCCAGGACCACTAAGGAAAAACATACCCATGTCTCTTCAGGTTGTGATTCTTATATTAATGCGTCTTATTTTCTTAATTATCTCAGTGATTATTGTGTTTTACAGGAAAATCATAGGAATCTAATCCAAAGGGAAGGAAATACCACCCTTTAACCCTGGAGTAGAACAAGGCAGAAAAAGAAAAACACCAAAAAAGTAATCAGGCAATTGACACTCTACTTTTATTACACATGGTCATAAATTGAGCAAGCTTCTCATTTATCCAAACCAATCTTCATTCCTATTTCGATTTATCTTAATTAATTCTTTGAGGTTTTGATAAGGAAATAAATGGTATTCTTCATTTGGAATCAAATCAATGCATTTTGCTTTCCTATTTGACTTTCCCTTTAGTGTCTATTCAGGTTTTGAATATCCTTAAAAGAATGCCCTGGGAACTTTTCTGAACACTCACATTGTGAGTTTCATAGAATTACAGTGGATATCAGGGCAAAATCCTGTCTCTCAGTTCCCAGCAAACAAAGCCATTGTCTCCCTTTTCCTTTGCCTCCCTCACTGTCATCAATAAAAATCATCTGTGTCTATGCTCCATACTGATCTATAAATATTGATTGCCATATTTTATATATATATATATATATATGTATAGAAAGTGATGGTTTATCAGGGGAGTCCCTCAGTTAAGGATCTTCCTCTGACAGTGACTGTGCGTTTCACTATAGCTCTTTAGAAATCAGGTCTCTGACTCAGTGTTTGGGTTGGCTTCAGTTGGGTCAAGGGCTCTAATCTATCATAATTCCTGCATTGTACCACAGTCTACAAATGATGACAAGACCTGGCAGTATCCTGTGGGCAAGACCCTTAACGGAAGTCTGTGCTTTGGATTTCTGCTTGCAGGGACAAGACTTTTGTGAATGTGTGCTGGGGGACATCTGGCCGTAGGCTTGCCACACCCCTAAAGAGAGCAGAGGGCAGTGAGGAACACCTTTCATCCCAAGTACACCCATGTCTGCCTCTAAGCACCCCTCTGCTTGGTGCTTTGGCTGGGAGGAGAGGAGGACTGAGTGGCCCCTTCAGAGGAGTCAGTGACTACCTCTTGGTCATCATCCCAGCCCGTTGACAGCCAAAGTGTTTTGGTCTGGTTTGGGGCTGAACCCTCCTGCTGTTCCCTTAGCTTCCGTGGGGCTCATGCTTCCCCAGCCAGCACTGCAGGTCAACTATACCCCACTTCAGACTCCTTTTCTTAGCCACATAGTGCTGACTTAAGATGTCATGGGAGGTTCATGGTAAAAAGTGAGCCCTGACTACTTGAGGATTCTTCTTACTCAGGGGAGAAAGACCAAGATAACCCCATTCTTGTGATTATAATTTTAACATTTATCAAGCTTGGCCATCAGAAAATGTCCTTAAAAAGCAAGCACTTCTAGTTATAGTTGCAATACTGATAATGGTGGCTAGCATTTATTGTGACTTGACTGTGTGGCAGGCAATGTTCTTAGCACTTCATCAATGTTAATGTGGATAGTCCTGAATATAGCTCTGTGAGGTAGGTATTATTATTTTACAGTTTTCCAAAAAACAAATTGAGGGAAACAATGTTGATGTTTGGTTGAAACCAAAACAATTTTGTAAAGCAATTATCCTTCAATTAAAAATAAATTAATTAATTTAAAAAAGGATTTTTAAAATATTACATATCAGATCTGTAATAACATTATCAAGAGAGAATTATGTGAATATCAGAAAATTGAATTTAACGAGAAGGATTTATTTAGAAACTATAAGGATATTTTGTTGCTGTTGTTTTAATTGCTAAGTTGTATCTGACTCTTTGTGATCCCATGGACTATAACCCACCAGATTCCTCTGATTATGGAATTTCCCAGGCAAGAGGAGTGGGTTGCCATTTCCTTCCCCAGGGGATCTTCCCAACTCAGGGATCAAACCATATATCCACCATTGGCAGGTGTATTCTTTAGCACTATACCCTAGTAAATTAAAAAAAATTTTAATTGTGATATATCACATTAACCATTTTTCCTACCATATTGAGGAATAATTGACAAATATGATTTTGGAGAATGGCATTGAAACATGTATATCATATATGAAATGAATCACTAGTCCAGGTTTGATGCATGATATTGGATGCTTGGGGCTGGTACACTGGGACGACCCAGAGGGATGGTATGGGGAGGGTAGAGAGTGGGGGTTTCAGGATGGGCAACAAAATTAAAGAAATTTTTTTTTAAAAATTGACATATATATTAACATAGATTTATGTTGTACAATGTGATGATTTTATATGCATAAACATTTTAGAATAACTACTAAGATCAAATAATTAATATATCCATCATCTCACATAGTTAAATTGTTTTAAGGGAATCTGAATGCCTACGAGCAACTCAGCAAATATCAGGTATAAAATACTGTATTATGAAGTATGTTTACCATACTATACATTAGATCTTCAGAACTTATTTTAATTATAACTAAAAGATTATACTCTTTGACTTATATCTACCCATTTTTCCCTCTACCCTGCCCCTGGCAACCACCATGCTATTTGATTTATATGACTATGGTATTTTGTTTTGTTTCACAAATTAATCATACCGTATAGTGCTTGTATATCTCTGTGTTTCTTTTCACCTAGCATAATGCCCCCTAGATTCAGTCATGTTTTCCAAATGAAGGATATCTCTTTCCAGTACTTGATTGTTGGTGTACAGAAACACAACTCTTTTTTAGAAGTATAAAATGTCCCAGTAAATACAAATAGAGACCCCAAGTGGCTAGGTGGTAAAGAATTCACCCGCAATGCAGAAGACTCAGGTTTGCTCCCTGGGTCAGGAAGATACGCTGGAAAAGGCAGTGGCAACCCACACCAGTATCCTTGCCTGGGAAATCTCAAGGACAGAGGATTCTGGCGAGCTACAGTCCATGGGGTCTCAAAAGAGTTTGACACGACTTATCGACTAAACAACAACAACAAATACAAAGGAGAAAACCTTGGTGATTTGGGGTTAAGCAAAGATTTGTAAGACACTACACCAAAAACATAAGTCATGATAGAAAAAAATAATAATTTGAACTTCATCGAATTAAAAACTTTTATGTTTCAAAAAAACATTATGAGAAGGAAAATACAAATGACAGACTGGCAGGAAATGTTTGTGAACCATTTATCTGATAAAGCACTTCTATTTACAAGTATAAAGAATTATTTTAACTCAATGATAAGGAGCAACCCAGTTTTAAAGATCAGCAGAAGGCTTGGATATAAACACATGAAAAGGTACTCAATATCATTAGTTATTATTGTTGTTTTTTCACATTTTAAAATTTATTTTGAGCCTCACTTTTTTGAGTACTTTCTCAAAATATGGTAATCACCCTGTATTTGTACCACTGAGTGTGCTGTCTGTTGTTTATTACCTATTTTTTATTCCATTTTTAAAAATTTTACAATATTGTATTGGTTTTCCCATACATCAACATGCATCTGCCACGGGTGTACCTGTGTTCCCTATCTTGAACCCCCTTCCCATTTCCCTCCCCATACCATCCCTCTGGGTTATCCCAGTGCACCAGCCCCGAGCATCCTGTATCATGCATCAAAACTGGACTGGTGATTTGTTTCACATATGATTTTATACAAGTTTCAGTGCTATTCTCCCAAATCATCCCACCCTCTCCCTCTCCCACAGAGTCCAAAAGACTGTTCTATACATCTGTGTATCATTTGTTGTCTCACATACAGGGTTATTACCATCTTTCTAAATTCCATATATATGTGTTAGTATACTGTATTGGTGTTTTTCTTTCTGGCTTACTTCACTCTGTATAATCGGCTCCAGTTTCATCCACCTCATTAGAACTGATTCAAATGTACTCTTTTTAATGGCTGAGGAATACTCCATTGTGTATATGTACCATTGCTTTCTTATCCATTCATCTGCTGATGGACATCTAGGTTGTTTCCATGTCCTGGCTATTATAAACAGTGCTGTGATGAACATTGGGGTACATGTGTCTCTTTCAATTCTGGTTTCCTCGGTGTGTATGCCCAGCAGTGGGATTTCTGGGTCATAAGGCAGTTCTATTTCCAGTTTTTTAAGGAATCTCCACACTGTTCTCTATAGTGGCTGTACTAGTTTGCATTCCCACCAACAGTGTAAGAGGGTTCCCTTTTCTCCACACCCTCTCCAGCATTTATTGCTTGTAGACTNCATGTGTCTCTTTCAATTCTGGTTTCCTCGGTGTGTATGCCCAGCAGTGGGATTTCTGGGTCATAAGGCAAAAGTTATATTTCCAGTTTTTTAAGGAATCTCCACACACGGACTATAGCCCACCATGCACCTCTGTCCATGGAGATTATCCTGGCAAGAATACTGGAGTGGGTTGCCATGGCCTCCTCCATGGGATCTTCCCAACCCATGGATTGCATCCAGATCTCCCACATTGTGGGAGGATTCTTTACTGTCTGAATCACCAGGGAAGCCAGAGAATACTGGAGTGGGTAGCCTATCCCTTCTTCAGGGGCACTTCCTGACCCAAAAATTGAACCAGGGTCTCCTGCATTGTAGGTGGATCTTTATCAGCTGAGCTTCCAGAGAAGCCCATATATTTGTGTATATATAATGGAGAAGTAAATTAGACACCAAATATTACTGAATTTTGAAAATATAGCTAAGCCACGAGAAGAAAACTTACATCTTGTAGATTACCAGCCTTTTCATATTGAGTGAGTCACTTGATAGGACTAATAATCACATTTATATAAGAAAAAATATACCTATAATGTGTTTTAATTTCTTTTCAGAGTTTGATCATATGTGTCAAAAATTAGGTAGAACATTATAAAATGTTCTAAAGGATGCTCAAACTACCGCACAATTGGTCTCATCTCACACACTAGTAAAGCAATGCTCAAATTTCTCCAAGCCAGGCTTCAGCAGTACATGAACCGTGAACTCCCTGATGTTCAACCAGAGATCAAATTGCCAACATCCACTGGATCATCAAAAAGAGAGTTCCAGAAATACATCTATTTCTGCTTTCTTGACTATGCCAAAGCCTTTGACTGTGTGGATCANTTTTTATATCATTTATTGCATTATTCATTATATATTGACTCTTTTTTATTTCTTCTAGGTTCATGTTAAACCTTTCTTGCATCTTCTCAATCCTTGTCTCCAGGCTGTTTATCTGTGATTCCATTTTGTTTTCAAGATTTTGGATCATTTTCACTATCATTATTTGGAACTCTTTACCCAGTAGATTCCCTATTTCTTCCTCTTTGGTTTGGTTTGGTGGGCATTTATCTTGTTCCTTTATCTGCTGGGTATTCCTCTGTCTCCTCATCTTGTTTATATTGCTGTGTTTGGGTTAGCCTTTCTGTATTCTGGCAGTTTGTGGAGTCTCTTTATTGTGGAGTTTCGTCANTCCTCTTTGGTTTGGTTTGGTGGGCATTTATCTTGTTCCTTTATCTGCTGGGTATTCCTCTGTCTCCTCATCTTGTTTATATTGCTGTGTTTGGGTTAGCCTTTCTGTATTCTGGCAGTTTGTGGAGTCTCTTTATTGTGGAGTTTCGTCACTGTGGGTGGGGTTGTACAGGTGGCTTGTCAAGGTTTCCTGGTTAGGGAAGCTTGTGTCAGTGTTCTGGTGGCTGGAGCTGGATTTCTTCTCTCTGGAGTGCAATGAAGTGTCCAGTAATGAGTTATGAGATGTCAATGGGTTTGGAGTGACTTTGGGCAGCCGGTATATTGAAGCTCAGGGCTATGTTCCTGTGTTGCTGGAGAATTTGCGTGGTATGTCTTGTTCTGGAACTTGTTGGCACTTGGGTGGTGCTTGGTTTCAGTGTAGGTATGGAGGCATTTGATGAGCTCCTGTCAGTTAATGTTCCCTTGAGTCAGGAGTTCTCTGGTATTCTCAGGATTTGAACTTAAGCCTCCTGCTTCTGGTTTTCAGTCTTATTTTTACAGTAGCCTCAAGACTTCTCCATCTCCTTTTGAAGACAATGGGCTGTTTTTCTGGGTGCCTGGTGTCCTCTGCTGGCATTCAGAAGTTGTTTTGTGGAATTTACTCAGCGTTCAAATGTTCTTTTGATGAATCTGTTGGGGAGAAAGTGATCTCCCCATCCTATTCCTCTGCCATCTTAGGACTGCCTGTTGTTATTGTTTAGTCATTAAGTCATGTCTGACTCATTTGTAACCACATGGACTGTAGCCCACCAGGCTCCTCTGTCCATGGGATTTATCAGGCAAGAATACTACAGTGGGTTGCCATTTCCTTCTCCAGGGGATCTTCCTGATCCAAGGATCAAATCCATGTCTTCTGCATTGCAGATGCACTAGTTAATAGGAAAGTAGAAATTAGAATCACACTAGGATATCACTTTGCATCAACTAATGGGGTTAGGTTTTTTTAAAAGACAGACCATACCAGGTGTTGCTAAGAATGTGAGAAATCAGACCCTCATACACTTATGATTGGAATGTAAAATGACATATCCACTTTGGAAAACACTTTGACAGTTTCTTAAAAGTCAAATGTAGCCTTACCAAATGATCTAGTACCTCCACTACTATGAGTATCTTCAAGAGAAATGAAAATATAGATTCACACAAGATTTGTTTGGAATGTTCAAAGAAGCATTATTCATAAGAGCCAAAAACTGTAAACAACTCAAATACTCATCAACTGATCAAAGGATAAGCAAATATGGTATTTCTATACAAAGGAATTCCTCTCAGTAATAAAAAGCAACAAAATCTGATACAAGTTAGAACACAAATGAACTTCAAAAATATTATACTAAGGGAAAGAAGCCAGTTGTAATATAATATATATTATCTTATTCAATTTATACAAAACATACAGAAAAGCTTTATAGACAAAACAGAGGTTGCTTGATGTTTGGGAAAGGAGTAGAAATTGACTGCAAAAGAATCAAATGAGAAGGGAAATTGAGGAGGTAAGGAAAATGTTATAAAACTGGACTATGGTGATGGTTTCACAACTCTATGAATTTACTAAAAGTCATTGAATCCTACATTTATAATGAATGAATGCTATTAAATCTGTATGCAGGTCAGGAAGCAACAGTTAGAACTGGACATGGAACAACAGACTGGTTCCAAATANCACGGACTCGATGGATGTGAGTCTGAGTGAACTCCAGGAGATGGTGATGAACAGGGAGGCCTGGTGTGCTACGATTCATGGGGTGGCAAAGAGTCGGACATGACTGAGCAACTGAACTGAACTGATATATGAAAGCAACTTAAGTATCCATCAACAGATATATAGATAAAGAAGATGTGGTACATATACATATATAATATGTACACATACATATAGATAGAATGCAATATTGCTTAGCCATAAAAAATGAATATTTGACATTTGCATGTTCTGCTGAGAGATTTATAGTCTGCTGAAAGACTTACTTTCAGTTTCAGGATCAGAGGATTGGCTGGAAAAATAAGCAATCTGCACTTTAGTAAGTAAGAAATAAGGAGGTTTATCATGCTAATAGTAAGTTATAGTATGAGGACAAGTAATATAGTAAAAGATACATATATACATTGCCAAATTGGGAAAACAATTCCCAAAGTAGTATTTGTTGCAATTATTCAGTCGCTCAGTCATGTCCAACTCTTTGTGACCCCCATGAACTGCAGCACACCTGGCTTCCCTATCCTTCACCAGAGTTTTCTCAAACTCATGTCCATTGAGTCTGTGATGCCATCCAACCATCTCATCCTCTGTAATCCCCTTCTCCTCTTGCCCTCAATCTTTTCCAGCACCAGGGTCTTTTCCAATGAGTTAGCTCTTTGCATCAGGTAACCAAAGTATTGGAGCTTCAGCTTCAGCATCAATCCTTCCAATGAATATTCAGGGTTCATTTCCTTTAGGATTGACTAGTTTGATCTTGCTGTCCAAGGGACTCTCAAGAGTCTTCTCCAACACTAGTTTGAAAGCATCAATTCTTTGGCACTCAGCCTTTTTTATGGTCAAATTCTCACATCCATACATGACTACTGGAAAAATGTAGCTTTGACTAGATGGACCTTTGTTGGCAAAGTGATGTCTCTGCTTTTAAATATACTGTCTAGGTTTATCATAGATTTTCTTCCAAGCAGTAAGCGTCTTTTTACTTTGTGACTGCAGTCTCTGTCCACATGACCTAGAGCCCAAGAAAATAAAGTCTCTCACTGTTCCCCTTTTCCCCCCATCTATTTGCCATGAAGTGATGGACTGGATCNTCTAGGTTTATCATAGATTTTCTTCCAAGCAGTAAGCGTCTTTTTACTTTGTGACTGCAGTCTCTGTCCACATGACCTAGAGCCCAAGAAAATAAAGTCTCTCACTGTTCCCCTTTTCCCCCCATCTATTTGCCATGAAGTGATGGACTGGATCCCATGATCTTAGTTTTTTGAATGTTGAGTTTTAAGTCAGCTTTTTCACTCTCCTCTTTCACCTTCATCAAGAGGCTCTTTAGTTCCTCTTCGCTTTCTGCCATTAGAGTGGTATCATCTGCCTATCTGAGGTTATTGATATTTCTCACAGCAATCTTGATTGTAGGTTGTGAGTCATCCTGCCTAGCATTTCACATGATTTACTCTCAGTTCAGTTCAGTTCAGTCACTCAGTCGTGTCAGACTCTTTGCAATCCCATGAATCGCAGCACACCAGGCCTCCCTGTCCATCACCATCTCCCGGAGTTCACTCAGACTCACATCCATCAAATCAGTGATGCTATCCAGCCATCTCATCCTCGGTCGTCCCCTTCTCCTCCTGACCCCAATCCCTCCCAGCATCAAAGTCTTTTCCACATATAAGTTAAATAAGCAGGGTGATAATAATATACAGCCTTGACATACTCCTTTCTCAATTTTGAACCATGTCTGGTTCTAACTGTTGCTTCTTGACCTGCATACAAGTTTCTCAGGAGACAGGTAAGGTGGTCTGGTATTCTCATCTCTTTAAGAATTTTCCACAGTTGATTGTAATCTATACAATCAAAGGCTTTAGCATAATCAATGAAGCAGAAGTAGATTTTTTTGGCACTCCCGTGCTTTTTCTATGATCCAACAGATGTTGGCAATTTGATCTCTGTTTCCTCTGCATTTTCTAAATCCACTTTGTACATCTGAAAGTTCTCTGTTCCCTTACTGCTGACCCTGGCTTGAAGGATTTTCAGCATTACCTTGCTAGCATGTGAAATGAGCACAACTGTATGGTAGTTTGAACATTCTTTGGCATTGCTTTTCTTTGGGATTGAAATGAAAACTGATCTTTTCCATTCCTGTGGCTACTGCTGAGTTTTCCAAATTCACTGATATATTAAGTACAGCACTTTAATAGCATCATCTTTTAGGATTTGAAATTTGATTTTCAGCTAGAAATTCACTAGCTATGTTCATAGCAATGCTTCCTAAGGCCCATTTGACTTCACACTCTAGGATGTTCAGTTCTAGGTGAATGACCACACCAAAGTGGTTCCCTGGTCATTATGTATTATTATTATACACAATACCTTTTATGTATAGTTCTTCTGTGTATTCTTGCCACCTCTTATTAATCTACTTTGCTTCTATTAGGTCTTTGCCATTTCTGTCTTTTATCATGCCCATCTTTGCATGAAATGTTTCCTTGGTATTTCCAATTTTCTTAAAGAGATCTCTAGTCTTTCCCATTTTATTGTTTTCCTTTGCATTGTTCACTTAAGAAAGCTTTCTTATCTCTCCTTGCTATTCTCTCGAACTCTGCTGCTGTCTTGTTTCAGCTTCTCCTTTGTCCTTGGATGTGGGATATCTTTTTTCTGTGTGTGTGTGTGGGTTCCAACACCCTCCTGTCGATGGTTGTTCAGCTAGTTGTGATTTTGGTGTTCTTGTAGGCGAAGATGACTCATAATACGTAATACACTATCATGTGTAAAATAGAGAGCTAGTGGGAGGCTGCTATATAACACAAGGAGCCCAGCCTGGCACTCTGAAATGACTTAGAGGGGTGGGAAGGGAGGAGGGAAGGAAGCTCCAGAGAGAGGGCATATATACAAAATTATAGCTAATTTGTTTTGTACAGCAGAAACCAACACATCATTGAAAGCAATTATCCTCCAATTAAAAGCAAGTAAATATACAAATTTACAAAGAACGCATTCAAATAAACATAAAAATAAACAACCCAATTAAAAGGCAGAGGACTCAAATAGACATTTTTACAGAGAAGGCATAAGACGGCCAACAGACACAAGAAAAGATACTCAACATCACTAATCATCAAGGAAGTGCAAATTAAAACCACAATGAGATACCACCTTACACCTATCAGAATGGCCATCATCATAAAGACAACAAATAACAAGTACTGATGATGATAATGTAGAGAAAAGGGTACCCTTGTGCACTGTTGGAATTGTAAATTGATACAGCTGCTGTGAAAAACAGGATGGAGCTTCCTCAAAATATTAAAATTTGAACTGCCATGTAATCCAGCAATTTCATTCTGGGTATATATATATACCCAAAAAAGACAAAAACACCAATTCAAAAAGATATGTAGATTTTAATGTTTATTGCAGCATCATTTATAATAGCCGAGATATGGAAGCAATCAATAGATGAATAGGAAAAAAGAAAAGATGTATATACATGTATACAGTGGAATATGACTCAGGCCTAAAAAGAATGAGATCGTGCCATTTGCAACAACATGGATAGATATAGAGGATATGCTAAATGATATAAGTCAGACAGAGAAAGACAAATACCACATGATCTCTCTTGTACGTGGAGTCTAAAAAACAAAACATGAGAACAAAACAAAATTAAAATAGACCTATAGATACAGAGGACAAATGGGTAGTGGCCAGAAGGAAGGGAATGAGAGGTGGACAGTATAGGTGAAGGAAATTAAGAAGTATAAAGCTCCATTATATAATATATAAGTCACAGGGATACAATGTAAAACATAAGGAATATTGTCTGTATTAATATACTAACTTTGTACAGGGACAGATGGTTACTAGACTTATAATGTGATCTTTTCATTATGTTTGTAAACGTCGAGTCATTTTGTAGTGTACCTGAAAGTGACATAAGAGTACATCAACAATATTTTAGTTTTCTAAAAAGAACAATAGCATGGTATTGGCATATAAATAAGTAGGTAAGTAGAAGTATATGGTGAACTCAGAAGTAGATCAGAGTCTATAAAAATTGATATGTGATAATGACATACCAAATCAGTAAGAAAATATAATTAAAAAAAAATAACCAATGCTGGCACAATTAGATATCTATTTATCTGGAAGGAAATAATGTGGGAGCTTTGCTTCTTCATATTCAAAAAGAAAAAAAATTCTAAATGGATTTAAACCTTGAATATAGATTTTTTAATTTANATACCAAATCAGTAAGAAAATATAATTAAAAAAAAATAACCAATGCTGGCACAATTAGATATCTATTTATCTGGAAGGAAATAATGTGGGAGCTTTGCTTCTTCATATTCAAAAAGAAAAAAAATTCTAAATGGATTTAAACCTTGAATATAGATTTTTTAATTTAAAAATTTTAAACTTTCAAGAAAATTTAAGAAAGTATATCTATAATGGTGACTCAGGAACACATTTTTCAACTAACACTGGACACCCAGGAAATGTAAAGAATAAAAGGATATATTTGATAACACTGGGCTTCACGGTTGACTCAAGGGTAAAGAATCTGTCTGCAATGCAGGAGACCTGGGTTCGATTTCTGGGTGAGGAAAATCCCCTAAAGAAAGGAATGGCTATGCACTCCAGTATATTCTTGCCTAGAAAATTCCATGGACAAAGGAGACTGGGCTACAGTCCATGGGGAGAGTTAGACACAACTTAGCCACTAAACAACAACAACAGTTTGATAATAATTAAGCCTTTCAAGTTTTCTTTTTGTTTAGTTCAGTTTTTTTAAAAAATGTGGACCCTTTTTTAAAGTCTTAATTGAATTTATCACAAAACTGCTTCTGTTTTATATTTTTTGATATTTTGGTTCTGAAGTATCTGGAATCTCGTTTTCCTGACCAGAGATCAAGCCTGCACCCCCTGCATTGGAAGGAAGAGTCTAAACCACTGGGCCACCAGGAAAGTCCCTTCCATTTGTTCTACATGTTCTATCTCTCTACTTGTTGAGAATTTCTATTTTTTGTACACACACTTGGAATTTCTGACCTTGATAAACTTAAAAATTAATACTAACAATTTTAAGATTTCTTAGAATTTTCTATATACCTGTTTTCTGCAAACAGACAGTTTTATTTCATTTCCCACACTTTATTTCATTTTATTTCCCTTTGAAAGTGTTAGTTACTCTGCCATGTCTGACTCTTTGCAACAGGCTGGACTGTAGCCTGCTGGGCTCCTTTGTCCTTGAATTCTCCAGGCAAGAAGAATACTGGAGTAGGTTGCCATTCCCTTCTCCAGGGGATCTTCCCAACCCAGGGATTAAATCCAGGTCTCCTGCATTGCAGGCAGATTCTTTGCCATCTGAGCCACCAGGGAAGCCCTTTATTTCTCTTTATTTTACCCCATTGGCTAAGGTCCCCAGATTAGTATTGAATAGATGTGACGATCGCAGACATCCTTACGTTGTTCCCTGTCTTTGGTGGAAAGCTCGTAGCACCTTATCTTTAGCCATGGTATTATCTGTTTGTTCTTCATAGGTACATTTTGTCAGATTGAAGAAAGTTCATCTTATTCCTAGTTGTGGAGAGTATCTTTCTAAAAGTATCAATGAGCTCTGGTGTTGTTGAATGATTTATCTTCATCTATCGAAATGGTTTGTGTAACATTTTACTTCATTATGTTAATAGAGTGAATAATATTGATTAGTTTTCAAATGTTGAACAAACTTTGCAATTATGGATAAATCAGGTTTGTTCTGGATGTACTTATTATACCCCTCATATATGTCTGGATTTGATTTGCTAATAATTATAGAGGATTTTTCATATGTGTGTTTGAGAAATAATTGTGTATAATGCTTTTTCTTATAGATGAGTTAGGAAGTTTCCTCCCTCTCTGTTTTCTGAAATAATTTATATAATATTTCTATCATTTCTTCCTTAAATAAATGGAAGAATTCAATAAGAAATCATCTGGNGTGTTTGAGAAATAATTGTGTATAATGCTTTTTCTTATAGATGAGTTAGGAAGTTTCCTCCCTCTCTGTTTTCTGAAATAATTTATATAATATTTCTATCATTTCTTCCTTAAATAAATGGAAGAATTCAATAAGAAATCATCTGGGCATAGATTTCATTTCATTTTAGGTTTTTATTTATTATGAATGCAACTTCTTTCATATACAGAGGGAAATTATTACTATATATTTCTCTGGTCATTTTTGGTGAATTATATTTTTCAAGAGATTTGTCTATTTTGTCTGTTGTTGCATTTATGGGCATAAAGTTGTTCATTGTAATTTTTATCCTTTTAATGTATATAGAATCTATCACCTTTTAAATTCTTCATTTATTGCTAGCCGTTTATCAGTTTTGTTCATCTTTTCCAAAACCAAACTTTTGATTTTTCTGTTGTTTATTTTTGATTTTATTGATTTCTGTTATTATCTCTTTTGCTCCACTCTCTTTGTGTTTAACTTGACTGTCTTTTTCTACGTTCTTAAGATGGAAATTTACATCACCATGTTTAAAGCTTTATTTATATTTATGTTTTTATATTTAATATAAACATTTAAAGCTATATAGTCCCTTCTAGGTGCCTCTTTAGTTGATCCCACAAATTTTAGCATATTGTGTTTTGATTTTCATTAAATTTGAATTACATTTCAGTTTTTTTGTGATTTTTTGACTATGTATTATTTAGCAGAGTATTATTTTAAGCTTTGATAAGGCTAGTCTAGAATAGGTTTTATTCTAAAGAATGGTACTTATTACTAAGGTACAGCCTTTCTGGTGAGTACCTGGTGTGCTAATGAGGTATTAATGAGATCTCCCCACACCCTGGATGGGCAGGAACTCCAACAATTATTTACCAGCACTGCTGGACCTCAAAGACCTCTGATCTATACTCAACCACTCTCTGTTAAGCCTCAGCCAGTCTGTTCCTGTACAGGGGCAGCCTAATCCTTGGTAAAGTGTTTACATGAAATACCCACATGGAATTTAGAGGCCACCTCTCTGTACAACTTCTTGATCCCTTCTTTGCTGGAGGGAGGGGGTATGTGACGAAAGATGTGGGAGGCTTCCAGGAGCTGAGAGAGGCCTCCGGCGGGTGGCCAGTATGAAAATGGAAATCTCAATTCCATAATCACAAAGAATTAAACTTAGCTGACAACCTAAATGATCTTGGGAATGAATTCTTTCCCAGAAATCCAGAAAGAAACAATACCTGGATAACAACCTATGAGACCTTAGGCAGAGGGCTCAGCTAACCCATTCCTGGACTTTTGACCCATCAAAACTGTGAGATAATAAACAGTTTTGCTTAAGTTTTAAGTTTGTGATAATTTATTATGCAACAATAGGAAATGAAGCAAATATAAAATAAAAAAGACCTTAGAGTGGTGACAAGTACTAGATGATGGGGAAGGGATGCCTATATGCTGAGTTGAATTGGGTCTATTTCTTCCTGAGCTAATTAGTGTGGTCTATTAAGATGAGCAACTATACACAGATTTGGCACCATGCGGGTCCTGTGGAAGAATCAATCACATGACACAGAGTAGATGAGAACACCTGAAATTTGACATCACTCTCCTACTGCAAGAGTCAATAAAAGACTCATGAGAGTCTAAATATCTGTTCTCTTTTTAATAAGCTAATATGCAGAAACAAAAGAGATTGGGGAGAAAAAGTCAGAGTTACCACAGGAAAACAGGTTACAGTTTCATCATGTGTGTTCGGTTGGAAAGAAGTAAATGTTTTCTTTTCACAGGCTAGTCCTGAACCTGGGAAGATGTCAGAGCTCTGGACTTAGAGGACATTTGCTGGGGTTGCTGATTAGTTATGCTTTCTGCAGCTTGAAACATGAGTGGCATATTTTCATAGCCACTACACATCCTCCTATGTTTGCATTACTCAAAACCAGAATTGAATAAACCCTAGAAGGTCTGGGTATTTCTCTTTCTACACTCACCTCAGGAAATGGCCACAGACAGACTTCCCCGGTGGTTCAGTGGAAAGAATCCATCTACAACACCAGAGAAGTAGAGATGCGGATTCTAGCCTAGAGGAGAAAATGGCAACCCACTTCAGTAATATTGCCCAGAAAACCCCATGGACAGAGGAAGCTGGCTGGCTACAGTCCATGAGGTTGCAAAGAGTTGGATGAGACTGAGCAACTGAACAGCAACAGCCCTCGGCAGAAGGCCTGGAGGAAGATTTACAGGTCAGGTCAGCCACATTTGTGGCTGCATTGCAGAGTTCATTCCTTCTCAGAGAAACTCAGTCTCCTCTCAGTCAAGGAGTTCCAAGTCTAAGAACAGGAAGAGAGGTCACGGATTCTACTTTAGTGACTCAATCAGGTTGCTGTTACCTCAACCAAAGTTTTTCTAATTATTATGTAAATCAAACCATTTTGAAGTAGTGCCTGCCTGCTTAGTCACTTCAGTTGTGTCTGACTTTTTGTGACCCTGTAGATCTCCAGTAGCCCACCAGGCTCCTCTGTCCATAGGATTCTCAGGCAAGAATACTGGAGTGGTTTGTCATGCCCTCTTTTAGGGGATCTTCCCCACCCAGGAGTCCAACCCACATCTCTTACGTCTCCTGCATTAGCAGGCGGATTCTTTACAACTAGTGCCACGTGGGAAGCAGGCTTCTTGTCTATTTCGCTCCTAGAGACTGTATGATGATTAATCACCACCGCATATCCCTGTCCCTCCAGGTAGTTGGTCCCACCTTGTCTCTAGGGAGTTAAGTGCCTCCACCTGTCCTGTGTTCCTCCAGAATCCTACTCTTTCCATCAACATCATGGATGTTGGAAGCCAAATCTGTGCTAGCATCTCCCACCATCGCCTCCAGCCTACGGACAATACAACCACAAGGCCTTATTCTGGATACCAGTGCTCTTCTCATCCATGCATATCTTAATGCCTTAGTGGGAGGCAAAGAAACAGATAAATACTGCTCTTGAGAGTTGGGACTGGGGAAGAGGGGCCACTGAAATAACAGAAGGATGCAGCTATTGTCAGATACTCAGTACCAGAGCAAGGAAAGAGAAGGATAAACTGATTTCACTCTCTTCTCACTTTCCAGCCTCCCTCTAGTGCCTTCCATTGGCCAAACCTAACTGAAAGCCTGCAAGCAAGGGAGTCCAAGGCATACATACATCCTGAAGGAGAACAGACTTCAGTGTCACAAAGCAGGACAGAGATGCGTGGAGAACAACTGGTGGGGATGATGAGAGTGAAACAACAGAAGAATACTGGCGAATACATTAGTGGTGGTGGTAGTCACACAGTCATGTCCGACTCTTTTTGACCCCATAGACTGAAGCCTGCTAGGCTCCTCTGTCCATGGGATTCTCCAGGCAAGAATATTGGAGTGGGTTGCCATTCCCTTCTCCAGGAGCTAATACATTAGACAGCACTAATATACTTTCTAGGCATTGTTCTATAGATTTTACATATGTTGGATGGGTTTAATCATCAGCAAACCCTGTAGGGTAGAACGAGTCCTATCCCTGACTTAGCATTGAGAAGACTGAGTCTAAGTTCTCCCATCATTTGTGCTCACATTCAGAAAAGGAAATTCAGCATAAATCACTAAACCAGGAGTCAAGGTGTTGGAGTTTGCAATTGTCATTCCAACAGACATATTATAAAAGGCAAGCCATTTCAGATTTAACCCTGAAGGGTCAGGTAGCACTGGGCCTGGGGCAGTCATGTTCAGTTATGTGTTGAGGAGCATACAAAGAATGCCACGCTAAGGGAAGAAGCAAAAGATGCCCAAAAGGAACCACAGACCACTGGACAACCCTGGATTCAGTATCTGTATCAGCCACTAATGGCTTCTCATTTTCCCAGGGAGCCTACAAGGCCTAGCCATGCTTTATTTATGCAAGATGCTCTCTGTACTTTCAATAAGCCCACTTGAATTTGAACTGGCTGGAGACGATTTCTCCATCATAAACAAAACATCAGCTGTACACAGTCTCCAATGAACTGTGACTGCAGAAGTCAAGTCTAATCCCTGCTTTGATTCCACTATCTCCCTTATAAAATGAGGAGGAGGGAACACTGACCTCTAAATTCGCCCATGGCCTTGACGTTCTGTAAGTCTGGTTCCTTTTCAATCACTTTGATTTTGGAAGTGCATGTCCTAAAGTAACCAGTTGAACACCTTCTCTCTACTGTGCCCAGGCATTCCTAGGGCTATTTCAGATAGGAGTTTCTCAGGTTGCTGTACTCACAAACATTGAACCAACTCCATGACCATCTGCGTTATAGCCAAATGTTTGCTCATTTGACGAGTGCATAAAGGGAGGAGGCAGATAGCAAACTTGCATATTATAAATTTTGTCATACAAAAAGGAAACAAAAGCAAGACATTGCAATAAAACCATAGGTTTATTGATTTTAAGGCCAAACCCTGTGAGGGATGGCCATAAAATTCTTATCTAAAGAATATTTAGGGCATGGTTGAACAAAGGACATCATTCAGGGGTTTGAAGTGAGCATATGGGCTATATCAGGGAAAAAATAAACAAATAACTTATATTTTCTCTGGAAAAACAACTGATGGCCTTTTCCAAAGCATTTCCTCTGACTCTACACCATGACCTTGAGGCTTAAATTTGATGCCAATTCATTGCTTCTTGGCATTAAGCCTGCATTCTTCTATTTTTTAAAATGTAACTGGGGGGAAAAACATTCTCTTTTAAATCTTCCCAAGACTCGGGTTTCTTCAGATTGCTGTTATTTTGCTTGATCATCCTTATCTTCAAAGATTACCAAGAAGGGACAGAGACTGCGTGTACCTGCCCCATGGGCACAGATATCATGATTCATCCTGAGACGTTTCTGCACCAGTGAACCCAGGGCCTCCTATGTGCTAATCACTTGAACGCTCTGTATGGTTTGACTGGAACTCATGCTGGTCCTTGGATTCTTATGCATTTGACCTACATCCTGGAGTCCAAGATGATGGTGGTGGTGAAAGTGATCCTGTATCCCAAACTTATGCCTCTGAAGTCACTAGCCATGTCCTTAGACAGAAAAATTCACACATACATAGAGAAATCCCTTCAAAAGTAGCAAAAGCTTTCCCTCTATTCATACATTATTGCTGAGAAGGTAAAATGATATAACTTCTATAGGAAGAAGTTAGAAAGATTTCTTATAAAACTAAATAACTACCAATTCTATGACTCAATAATTCCTAGGTATTTATCCAAGAGAAATTAAAACAAAGGCCCACAAAATGACTTATATGAGAATGTTCATAGCAGCTTTATTATTATAACAAAAACTAAAAACATTCAGGTATCTATCAATAGGATAGATAAACTATGATATATTCATTCTATGGAATACTAAAAAGGAATAAATTATACAAAACAACATGGATGTATCTTAACATTTTATTGAGTTGAAGAAGTCATTCACAAAAGGATATATACTCTTTAATTCCATTGATAGAAATTCTGGAATTTAAAACTGATCTTTGATGGAAAAAAAAATTGAAACAGCACTTACCTATAGATGGGATTAGTAATTGATCTGAAAGGGACACAAGGAACTTTCTACAGTCCTGGAAATATTCTAGAGCTTCATAGGGATTTGATTTACATGTTTGTATGCACTTGTCAAAACTCTGCAAATATATACTAGATATTTGTGCATTTTGTTGTGTGTAAATTTTCCCTCAAAAATTTTAAAGATGTAAATAAATATTAAACTTTAGTAACTGATATGTATGTTGAAATATTTAGACGGAAGTGTACAGATGTCTACAAACAACTTTGTTTGGTTCAGTTCAAACACTCAATCATGTCCAACTCTTTGTGACCACGTGGACTGCAGCATCCAGTCTTCCCTATTCATCACCAATTCCCAGAGCTTGCTCAAACTCATGTACATCGAGTCGGTGATGCCATCTAACCATCTTATCCTCTGTTTTCTCCTTCTCCTCCTGGAGAAGATCAAGGTCTTTTCCAGTGAGTCAGTTCTTCACATCAGATGGCCAAAATATTAGTTTCAGCTTCAGCATCAGTCCTTCTAATGAATATTCAGGATNTGATGCCATCTAACCATCTTATCCTCTGTTTTCTCCTTCTCCTCCTGGAGAAGATCAAGGTCTTTTCCAGTGAGTCAGTTCTTCACATCAGATGGCCAAAATATTAGTTTCAGCTTCAGCATCAGTCCTTCTAATGAATATTCAGGATTGATTTTCTTTAGGATGGACTGGTTGGCTCTCCTTGCAGTCCAAGGGACTCTCAAGAGTCTTCTCCAACATCACAGTTCAAAAGCATCAATTCTTTAGTGCTCAGCTTTCTTTATGGTCCAACTCTCACATCCATACATGACTACTGGAAAAACCTTAAATTGGACAATACGAACCTTTGTCAGCAAAATAATGTGAAATACATCCAAAAAGACCCATGAATTGATAGGTAAATTGGGAGATGTATAAATGTATAGCTATGTGATAAAGCAAGGATTTTTTTTTGTCAGTTTTTTGTTTTTGTTTAGTGTCTAAGTCATGTCCAATTCTTTGTGACCTTATGGACTATAGCACACCAGGCTGCTCTGTCTATGGAATTTCCCAGCAAGAATACTGGAGTAGGTTGGCATTTCCTTCTTCCCAGCCTAGGGATTGAACCTGTGTCTCCTGCATTGCAGGAGGATTTTTTTTAACACTGAGCCACTAGTAAAATGCTAATGATAGAATCTAAGTGATTAGCATGCTGGTAGAAGCATACCACCTTTGTAAAAGTCTTTCACTTTGTTTTATGTTTGAAATATTTTGCTAGTGAGGTATTTCGATTGTTTGGAGATCCCTCAGTGAGGGAAACTGCCATCCACATCATGCCAGCCACACTAAGGACTGACTGTTCATTAGATAATTCTCACCCAGAATACATTTTATAAGGTGTTCATTTTTTTAAAATCTGATATTTGTTAAGTTCTTACCACGTACCAAGCACTGTGCAATACTCTTTGCATTCATTATCTCATTTAATGTTCAAAGCTTTCTTATGGTAGATATACAATTCATATCTTATCTTTTAAATAAAAAACAGTATTCTTGAGACTAAATACCTACCTGAAGACTCTCAGCTAATAAAAAAGCAGAACCCAATGAGATCCTGAATCTCCTATGCCAAAGCTGTGCACAGAAAACTATATTCGCTTCTTCCCTGCAGAAGAAAAGTTTGAAGCTAGCAGAGGTGGGTTCATGAAGTTTAAGGAAAGAAGCTATTTGAATAACGTAAAAGTGCAAGGTGAAGCAACAAGTGCTGACATAGAAGCTGCAACAAGTTATCCAGAAGTTATCTAACAAAAGGTAATTAATAAAGGTGGTTACACTAACCAACAGGTTTTCAATTAAGATGAAATAGCCTTGTATTGGAAGAAGATATCACAATGGACTTTAATAGCTACAGAGGAGAAGTCAATGCCTGCCTCCAAAGCTTCAAAGGATAAGTTCACTCTTGTTAGGGGCTAATGAAGCTAATGACTTTAAGTTGAAGATAATACTTATTTATCATTCAAAAAATCCTATGGCTCTTAAGAATTATATTAAGTTGTGTTTTCATTGTTGTTTGTTTCTAGAAATGTTTTGATTTCCCTTTGGACCTCTTCAGTAACCTGTTGGTTATTTAGGAACATGTTGTTTATTCTCCATGTGTTTGTGTTTCTTACACTTTTTTTCTTGTAATTGATATCTAGTCTCATAGTGTTGTGGTCAGAGAATATGTCTGATATGATTTCAATTTTCTTAAATTTACTGAGGTTTGATTTGTGACCCAAGATGTGGTATATCCTGGAGAATGTTCCATGTGCACTTGAGAAGAAGGTGTATTCTTCTGCATTTGGATGGAATGTCCTGAAGACATCAATGAGCTCCATCTCATCTAATGTATCATTTAAGACTTATGTTTCCTTATTAATTTTCTGTTTTGATGATCTGCCCATTGATGTAAGTGGGGTGTTACTGTCAATTTTTCCTTTTATGTCTGTTAGTGTTTGTCTGATGTATTGAGGTGCTCCTATGTTGGGTGCATCGATATTTACAATTGTTACGTCTTCCTCTTGGATTGATCCCTTGATCATTATGTAGTATCCTTCCTTATCACTTGTAATCTTCTTTAAGGTCTATTTTGTCTAATATGAGGATTGCTACTCCAGCTTTCTTTTGCTTCCCATTTGCATGGAATATATATTTCCATCCTCTCACTTTCAGTCTACATGTGTCTTTCATCTGAAGTGGGTTTCTGGTAGACAGCATATATATGGGTCTTCTCATTGTATCCATTCAGCCAGTCTGTGTCTTTTGGTTGGAGCATTTAATCAATTTACATTTAAAGTAGTTATTTATATATATGTTCCTATTGCCATTTTCTTGATTGTTTGGGGTTTATTTTGTAGATCTTTTTTCTTCTCTTCTATTTCTTGACTATATAGGTCCATTTAACATTTGTTGTAAAGCTGATTTGGTGGTTTTTGCTTTTCTGAAAAAATTTTTATTTTGCCATCAGTTTTGAATGGGATCCTTGCTGGGTACAGTAATCTTGGTTGTAGATTTTCCCCTTTCAGTACTTTAAATANTTTGTTGTAAAGCTGATTTGGTGGTTTTTGCTTTTCTGAAAAAATTTTTATTTTGCCATCAGTTTTGAATGGGATCCTTGCTGGGTACAGTAATCTTGGTTGTAGATTTTCCCCTTTCAGTACTTTAAATATATCCTGCCATTTCCTTCTGGCCTGTACAGTTTCTGCTGAAAGATCACCTGTTAAGCATATAGGGTTTCCCTTGTACGTTACTTGTTGCTTCCCCCTTCCTGCTTTTAGTATTTTTTCTTTGTGTTTAGTCTTTGTTAGTTTGATTAGCATGTGTCTTCGCCTGTTTCTCCTTGGGTTTATCTTATATGGGACTCTTTGTACCTCTTGGATTTGAATGACTATTTCCTTTTCCATGTTGGGGAAATTTTCAACTATAATCTCTTCAAAAATTTTCTCATATCCTTTCTTTTTCTCTTCTTCTTCTGGAACCTCTATAATTCAAATGTTGGTGCACTTGACATTGTCCCAGAGGTCTCTGAGACTATCCTTAGTTCTTTGCATTCTTTTTACTTTATTCTGCTCTTCAGAAGTTATTTCCACCATTTTATCTTCTAGCTTACTGATCTGCTCTTCTCTGCTTCAGATATTGATTCCTTCTAGAGTATTTTTAATTTCAGTAATTGTGTTGTTTGTCTCTGCATGTTTATTCTTTAACTCTTCTAGGTCTTTGTAAATTGATTCTTGAATTTTCTCCATTTTGTTTTCAACATTTTTGATCATCTTTACTGTCATTATTCTGAATTCTTTTTCAGGTAGTTTGCCTACTTCCTCTTCATTTACTTGGACTTCTGTATTTCTAGTTTGTTCTTTCATTCATGTAGTATTTCTCTGCTCTTTCATTATTTTTTTTTAACTTATTGTGTTGGCTTCAAGGTTGAATTCTTTCTTCCTTTTGGTTTCTGCCTTCTCAGGTTGGTCCAATGGTTTGTGTGTGCTTCTTATAGGGTGAGATTTGTGCTGAGTTTTTGTTTGTTTGTTTGTTTTTCCTCTGATGAGCAAGGCTGAGTGAGGTAGTAATCCTCTCTGCTGATGATTGGGTTTGTATTTTTGTTTTGTTTGCTACTTGGATGAGGCATCCTGCACAGGGAGCTATTGGTGGTTGGGTGATGCCAGGTCTCGTATTCCAGTGGTTTCCTTTGTGGAAACCTATCAAAGAACTTTTCCTATCAAAAAATCCTCACTATTTGATACACCCTAGTGTTAGTTCTCTGGAAGTCTAGGGTCTTGGAGTCAGTGCTTCTACTCCAAAGGCTCAGGGCTTGATCTCTGGTCAGGAGCAAAGATTCCATCAAATTTTGCATGGGTCTGTATGTTCTTTTGTGCTGGTCAGGCACTCCTGTCTGCTCTCAGCTGGTGTTCTGCAAGCACTTCTGTGTCTGAAGGCGTGTTCCTGGTATATCAATGGAGAGAGATATTCTCCACTCAAAACCTAAAAGATACAGCAAAAGCAGTCCTAAGAGGGAATTTTATAGCAGTATAACCCTACCTCAAGAAACAAGAAAAACATCAGATAGACAGCTAACTTTACACCTAAAACAACTGGAAAAAGAAGAATTAAAAAAAAAATTCGTAGACGGCAAGAAATCATAAAGATCCAAGCAGAAAGAAATGAAAAAGAAATGAAAAAACAACAGTAAAGATTAATAAAATTAAAAGCTGATTCTTTGAGAAGATAATCAAAATTGACAAACATTTAGCCAGACTCATCAACAAAGAGAGAGAAGAATTGAATCAACAAAATTAGAAATGAAAAAGGAGAGGTTACAACAGACACACATGCAGAAATACAAATGATTATAAGAGCCCATTATGAACCACTATATGGCAATAAAATGGATAACCTGGAAGAAATGGACAGATTCTTAGAAAAGTTTAATCTTCCAAGACTGATCTAGGAAGAAATAGAAATTATGAACAACTCAATTACAAGCACTGAAATTGAAGCTGTGATCAAAAATCTCCCCCAAAACAAAAGCCCAGGACCAGATGGCTTCACAGAATAATTCTATCAAGCATTTAGAGAAGAGCTATTGTCTTTCCATCTAAAACTCTTTCCAAAAATTGCAGAGGAAGGAACACTTCAAAACTCATCTACAAAGCCACCATCACCATGATACCAAAACCAGACAAAGGCAACACAAAAAAAGAAAACTACAGGCCAATATCACTGATGAACATAGATGTAAAAATCCTCAACAAAATTGTAGCAAACAAAATTC
The DNA here is from genome assembly GCA_006410875.1 of Neotragus pygmaeus. Lineage (NCBI taxonomy): Eukaryota > Metazoa > Chordata > Mammalia > Artiodactyla > Bovidae > Neotragus > Neotragus pygmaeus. Next base: position 567,057 of record SJYV01010714.1, on the reverse strand, counting down.
AGCAACACATCACACCATGATCAAGTTGGATTTATTCCAGGAATGCAAGGATTCTTCAATATAGGCAAATCAATCAGTGTGATATACCACATTAATGAATTGAAAGATAAAAGCCATATGATGATCTCAATAGATGCAGAAAAAGCCTTTGACAAAATTCAGCACCTATTTATGATTAAAACTCTTCAAAAAATAGGCATAGAAGGAACCTACCTCAACATTGTAAAAGCCATATGTGATAAGCCTACAGCAAACATTATTCTCAATGGTAAAAAACTGAAAGCATTCCCCCTAACATCCGGAACAAGACAAGGGTGTCCATTTTCCCCACGATTATTCAACATAGTTTCTGGAAGTCCTAGCTATAGCAATCAGAGAAGAAAAAGAAATAAAAGGAATCCAGATCAGAAAAGAAGAAATAAAGCCCTCACTGTTTGCAGATGACGTGATACTGTACATAGAAAACCCTAATGATGATATCAGAAAATTACTAGAGCTTATCAGTGAATTTAGCAAAGTTTCAGGATACAAAATCAATACACAGAAATCACTTGCATTTCTATATACTAACAATGAAAAATCAGAAAGAGAAATTAAGCAATAAATCCCATTCACCACTGCAACAAGAAGAATTAAATATCTAGGAATACACTTACCTAAGGAGACAAAAGAACTGTACACAGAAAATTAAAAGACACCGATGAAAGAAATCAAAGATGACATAAACAGAGATATATTCCATGTTCCNTAAATCCCATTCACCACTGCAACAAGAAGAATTAAATATCTAGGAATACACTTACCTAAGGAGACAAAAGAACTGTACACAGAAAATTAAAAGACACCGATGAAAGAAATCAAAGATGACATAAACAGAGATATATTCCATGTTCCTACATAGGAAGAATCAATATTGTGAAAATGACTATACTACGAAACACAATCTACAGATTCAGTGTGATTCTTATCAAATTACCAATGGCATTTTTCACAGAACTAGAACAAAAAATTTCACAATTCTTATGGAAACACAAAAGACCCCAAATAGCCAAGCAGCCTTGAAAAAGAAGAATGGAGCTGGAGGAATCAACCTTCTTGACTTCAGATTATACCGCAAAGCTACAGTCATCAAGACAGTATGGTACTGGCACAAAAACTGAAATATAGACCAATGGAGCAAGCTAGAAAGCCCAGAAATAAACCCATGCACCTGTGGGTACCTTATTTTTGATAAAGGAGGCAAAAATATACAATGGGGCAAAGACAGTCTCTTCAATAAATGGTGCTGGGAAAACTGAACAGTTACATGTAAAAGAATGAAATTAGAACATTTCCTAACACTATACACAAAGATAAACTCAAAATGGATGAAAGACCTAAATGTAACACCAGGAACTATAAAACTCTTAGAGGAAAACATAAGCAGAACACTCAATAACATAAATCAAAGCAAGATCCTCTATGACCCACCTCCTAGAGTAATGGAAATAAAAACAAAAGTAAACAAATGGGACCTGATTAAATTTAAAAGCTTTTGCACAGCAAAGGAAACTATAAGCTAGGTGAAAAGGCAACCCTTGGAATGGGAGAAAATAATAGCAAATGAAACAAATGACAAAGGATTAATTTCCAAAATATACAAGCATTTCATACAGCTCAATGCCAGAAAAACAAACCACTCAATCAAAAAGTGGGGAAAAGACCTAAACAGATATTTCTCCAAAGACATACAGATGGCTAACAAACACATGATAAGATGCTCAAATTCACTCATTATTAGAGAAATGCAAATCAAAACCAAAATGAGATATCTCCTCACACCAATCAAAATGGCCCTCTTCAAAAACTCTACAAACAATAAGTGCTGGAGAAGATGTGGAGAAAAGGGAACTCTCTTGCACTGTTGATGGGAATGTAAAATGATACAGCCACTATGGAAGATGCATGGAGATTCCTTAAAAAACTAGGAATAAAACTACCGTATGACTCAGCAATCCCATTCCTTGGCATATACCCTGAGGAAACCAGGGTTGAAAAAATACATGCATCCCGTTGTTCATTGCAGCACTATGTACGATAGCTAGAACACAGAAGTAACCTAGATGTCCATCGACAGATGAATGGATTAAGAAATTGTGGTACGTATACACAATGGAATATTACAGCCATAAAACAGAATGCATTTGAGTTAGTTCTGATGAGGTGGATGAACCTAGAACCTATTATACAGAGTGAATTGAATCAGAAAGAGAAAGATAAATATCATATTCTAATGCACATATACAGAGTCTAGAAAAATAGTACTGAATAATTTATTTACAGGGAAGCAATGGAGAAACAGATATAGAGAATAGATTTATGGACATGGGGAGAGGCGAGGAGAGGGTGAGATGTATGGAGAGAGTAACATGGAAACTTACATTACCATATGTAAAATAGATAGCCATCAGGAATTTGTTGTATGGCTCAGGAAACTCAAACAGGGTCTCTGTATCAACCTAGAGGGGTAGGATGGGGAGCGAGATGGGAGCGATTTTCAAAAGGGAGGGGGTATATGTATACCTATGGCTGATTCATGTTGAGGTCTGACAGAAAACAACAAAATTCTGTAAAACAATTATCCTTCAATAAAAAGCTAAATTAAAAAAAAGAATTATATTAAATCTACACTGCCTCTCTTTTATAAACAAAGCCTCGAAGCCTGGATAACAGGTCAGCAGCCTGTTGACCTGTTTATAACATGGATTACTAAACATTTTAAGCACACTATTGAAAACTATTGCTCAGAGAAAAAGATTCCTTTCAAAATATTACTGCTTATTGACACAGCATCTGGTCACCCAAGAACACTGATGGCAATGTACAATGAAATAAATGATGTTTTCATGCCTGCTAACACAAAATCCATTCTGTGGCCCATTGATCAAGAAGTGATTTTAACATTTAAGTCTTATTACTTAAGAAATACATTTTGTAAGGCTATAGATGCCATCAACAGTGATTCCTCTGATGGATTTGGGCAGAGTAAATTGAAAGTCTTCTGAAAAGAATTAACAATTCTAGATGCCATTAAGAACATTTGTGATTCATTGGAAGAGGTCAAATATCAATATTAATGAAAGTTTGAAAGAAGTTGATTCCAATCTTTATGGATGAATTTGAGAGGTTTAAGACTTCAGTGAAGGAAGTAGCTGCATATGTGGTGGAAATAGCAGAAGAACTAGAAGTGGAGACTGAAGATGTGACTGAATTGCTGTGATTTCATGCTAAAGTGGATGAGAAGTTGCTTCTTATGGATGAGCAAAGAACGTAGTTTCTTGAGATAGAATCTACTCGTCAAGATGATGCTATGAAGATTGCTGAAATGACAGCAAAGAATTCAGACGGAACATAAACTTAGTTGATAAAACAGTGGCAGGGTTCAAGATGATCGATTCTGATTTTGAAAGAAGTTTTACTGTGGGTAAAATACCATCAAGCAACACTGCATGCTACAGAGAAATGATTGATGAAAGAGTCAATCAATGTGGCAAACTTCATTCTTTATTATTTTAGAAAATTATTCCAGAAGCCCCTGTCTTCAGCAANTGAACTCTGGGAGTTGGTGATGGACAGGGAGGCCTGGTGTGCTGTGATTCATGGGGTCGCAAAGAGTCAGGCACGACTAAGTGACTGAACTGAACTGAGACTGTAAAGAATCTGCCCAAAATGCAGGAGACCCTGGTTTGATCCCTGGGTCAGGAAGATCTCGAGAAGGGAAATGGGCCAGGGTGTGGCTAGGGGACTACCTGGTCAGAAAGAGTCAGGATCTGCTACAGCAGCTTGGCCTGTGCCCTTGGTGGGAGCAAGATGGAACTTAAGCACAAACAGCCTATGCAGGTTGCCTAGGTAGAAGGTAGAAAAGTGTGCCAGGGCCCCACCCTTGGATGCCCCCTTCCTCAGGCTCTGAGCAGGCTCTGAGCAGGCTCTGTTCCTGGTGCTCAGTCATTCTTTCTGTCTCCTGCTTAGCGATTAGGTCACAACTTTCCAGTCCCTGGGAGATGCCTGGCCATTCATGTGACAATAGAGAGCTCTCAGGAAGAACTTATGTTTCCTCATAATCTGTGAGGAATAAATGAAATTGTATTTGCGAACACTTGGCTTATTGCTTGGCTATTTGTTAGTTTCCTTCTTTTTTGACATTTGTATAAAAACCAGGACATCTGAGACTTGGACAGTTAGTAGGAGAGACAAGACTATGATGGGATGCTTTATCCATTCTTCCCCATAATCTCCATCAGCCCCCCATTCTTTCCATCTTTCTCAATCTTATGTGCTACGAAAACACCACCTCAAGGCACATTCCTGAGGCATCTTTCTACCAGATCACACAGCCCCTCAGCTCTACCTTTTTGCCTTTGTATACAGTACTTTGGGTGGCGCTAGTGGTAAATGGCAACCCACTCCAGAGTTCTTGCCTGGAGAATTCCAGGCACAGGGGAACCTGACGGGCTGCTGTCTATGGGGTCACACAGAGTTGGACACGACTGAAGTGACTTAGCAGCAGCAGCAGCAGTGGTAAAGAACTTACCTGCCAATGCAGGAGACCTAAGAGATGCAGTTTTGATCCCTGAGTCGGGAAGATCCCCTGGAGGAGGGCATGGCAACCCACTCCAGTATTCTTGCCTGGAGAATCCCATGGACAGAGGAGCCTGATGGGCTACAGTCCACAGGATCNCTGTGATTCATGGGGTCGCAAAGAGTCGGACACGACTGAGTGACTGAACTGAACTGAGACTGTAAAGAATCTTCCCAAAATGCAGGAGACCCTGGTTTGATCCCTGGGTCAGGAAGATCCCGAGAAGGGAAATGGGCCAGGGTGTGGCTAGGAGACTACCTGGTCAGGAAGAGTCAGGATCTGCTACAGCAGCTTGGCCTGTGCCCGCGGTGGGAGTAAGATGGAACTTAAGCACAAACAGCCTATGCAGGTTGTCTAGGTAGAAGGTAGAAAAGTGTGCCAGGGCCCCACCCTTGGATGCCCCCTTCCTCAGGCTCTGAGCAGGCTCTGTTCCTGGTGCTCAGCCATTCTTTCTGTCTCCTGCTCAGTGATTAGGTCACAACTTTCCAGTCCCTGGGAGATGCCTGGCCATTCATGTGACAAGAGAGAGCTCTCAGGAAGAACTTATGTTTCCTCATAATCTGTGAGGAATAAATGAAATTATATTTGCGAACACTTGGCTTATTGCNTTTCTGTCTCCTGCTCAGTGATTAGGTCACAACTTTCCAGTCCCTGGGAGATGCCTGGCCATTCATGTGACAAGAGAGAGCTCTCAGGAAGAACTTATGTTTCCTCATAATCTGTGAGGAATAAATGAAATTATATTTGCGAACACTTGGCTTATTGCTTGGCTATTTGTTAGTTTCCTTCTTTTTGACATTTGTATAAAAACCAGGACATCTGAGACTTGGACAGTTAGTAAGAGAGACAAGACTATGATGGGATGCTTTATCCATTCTTCCCCATAATCTCCATCAGCCCCCCATTCTTTNAAATGTTCTTTCTCTTTGGAAATAACTTTTTATAAACCTGTTATTTTTAGGTAACCTTTTAAAAAAGTTAAAAAATTTTTCAGAATGTTTAAAAATTCTACTTATAGGAGTTATTCTAAAAAATTTCTCAGGAGAAATTCTAATTGCTATTAAAATACTGAAGGCATTCAGTGTCCTCTCTTAAAAAAAATGAAATATAACTCTTTCTTTCAGGCAGTGTAAATAAGCAAGTGTTTCCAGAGGCAGAGAACTTGTTTTTTGGTGTGTTATTTTATGCCAGTATATAAAACAGGATGTTCCCACTATTTCTAGTTCTACGAGATCTTAAACTTAGAGCTTAAGTTTTACAAAAGTTTCAAAGAATCAACCATGAAAATTGCGTGGTCAGCTTATTTGCATTGGGTACCAGGAAGAATAATTTTAACTCAGAAGTATTTTAAACATGACTGGGTAAAAGTGAAACTCCCTTACTACCCTGAGAGCATGCATACATTTCTACAATAAATAATGAAAAATGAAAAAGGCATGAAGAATAATACTGCATTTTTAATTAGCTCTTTNAGGAAGAATAATTTTAACTCAGAAGTATTTTAAACATGACTGGGTAAAAGTGAAACTCCCTTACTACCCTGAGAGCATGCATACATTTCTACAATAAATAATGAAAAATGAAAAAGGCATGAAGAATAATACTGCATTTTTAATTAGCTCTTTTCTCTAAGCTCTTTGAAGGAAGGTTAATGTGTGAAAGGGCATCCCTATTCATGCCAATCTGAATGCTGATAAATAATACATAATGCTAGAGATTATCACCTAATTTCAATATTTATTTAAAACTGCCATTTCAGAACCATCAAAGCACATCAAGAATTGTGCTATTATCTGCATTTGTGTGAATTTTCCATAAATATTGAGTTTCAGTCATTATCATTAGAATAATTTATTATTAACTTCCTGGAGACTTGAATACATATGGAAAATGATACAAATCTTACATCATAAGATTTTTCTATTGTATTCTTCATAAGGTTGATACAAATAAGAGGATATGTTGTTAATGAAGGGGATAAAACATATTTGACAGAGAAGGCTGTTTCTGAGAAAAATAAGAATTGTGTCAACTTGTACCTGACACCATCATGTTCCCCAATGCACGAACCATTATTTCATGGCAACTCTTGTATTACAGGCATATATAGGATTATCTCCATTTTATATTTAAGGAAGCAGAGTCAGGTAACCTAAGTGACTTTGCCCGCATCACCTGGCTGAGCAGTGGTAGAGCTGCAAGGCTCAGTTTTTGCCTTCTGATTTTAAGTTCACTGCTCACTTTCCTACAACAGTTGTTTTATGTGGACAACAAAGGCAATTATGTTGACAATGTAGACAGTTTCATAAATGATGGGAATACTCTAAGTCAAATGGTAATAAAAAGGTACGTGTTGTTGTTCAGTCCCTAAATCCTATCTGACTCTTTGCAACCTCATGGACTGCAGCATGCCAATCTTTGCTATCCCTCACTATCTTCCAGAGTTTACTCAAACTCAAGTCTGCTCAATTGGTGATACTGTCCAGCCATCTCAAGTCAGATGTATTGACTTGAGAATGGCACGAAAAGGGAAACTTGCATTTCCAGCAGTGTGTGAAGTATAGTGTAGGAAATGTGGAACCATCAGTGTGCCCACGTTGCCACAGAACAGGCAAAATAGCAAGGAATCCACAACGGTGATCATAGAAGAAGCCTGACCTCAGGCTATGTATTTGAGTTTACAATTCAGATTGATCAAGATAGGTTTTAAAAAACTATACACTCAACTTGAACAAGCTTTTAAAATAAATATGTCCAGCTAGCATTTTGAGTGTATGCTCTCTGTGATGCTAAAATATATTGTTAAAAAATGCTTTGAGTTAAATTTCACAAGGCCAGTGGAAGAGACTTTTTAGAGTCTTGGGTATACTGATATTCACTTAAGGTCTCTGAGAAGTTATATAGAGGGTTGGAGGAATGCAATGTTTTCCAAACACCTTTGACCAAGGAAACCTCCCCCACCAACAGCATATACACCCAAAACGGCCTGTAAGACAAATGAAAAAGCTGATATAAATGAAGATTCAATTTTCCTCAGAAGAACCCAGAGGAATAATGAGATGAAATTAAGTTTTCTAAAGAAAAGTATGTTGATACATCCACAGTACTTTAATGTAAAAATGAACTTGTGTGCTCTCTTCAGTAAAGACTCAACATATAAAAATAGAGAAAGTGTGTTTTCTATGTTTTTGGCCTTCTGATAATGAATTTATATCTTTAAATCAAAGATGCTTATTTAATAAGACTTTAGCATACTTGCAGCCATGAAATTAAAAGACGCTTACTCCTTGGAAGGAAAGTTATGACCAACCTAGATGCCATATTAAAAAGCAGAGATATTACTTTGCCAACAAAGGTCCGTCTAATCAAGGCTATGGTTTTTTCAGTGGTCATGTATGGATGTGAGAATTGGACTGTGAAGAAAGCTGAATGCTGAAGAATTGATGCTTTTGAANATCAGGAATTTGTTGTATGGCTCAGGAAACTCAAACAGGGTCTCTGTATCAACCTAGAGGGGTAGGATGGGGAGCGAGATGGGAGCGATTTTCAAAAGGGAGGGGGTATATGTATACCTATGGCTGATTCATGTTGAGGTCTGACAGAAAACAACAAAATTCTGTAAAACAATTATCCTTCAATAAAAAGCTAAATTAAAAAAAAGAATTATATTAAATCTACACTGCCTCTCTTTTATAAACAAAGCCTCGAAGCCTGGATAACAGGTCAGCAGCCTGTTGACCTGTTTATAACATGGATTACTAAACATTTTAAGCACACTATTGAAAACTATTGCTCAGAGAAAAAGATTCCTTTCAAAATATTACTGCTTATTGACACAGCATCTGGTCACCCAAGAACACTGATGGCAATGTACAATGAAATAAATGATGTTTTCATGCCTGCTAACACAAAATCCATTCTGTGGCCCATTGATCAAGAAGTGATTTTAACATTTAAGTCTTATTACTTAAGAAATACATTTTGTAAGGCTATAGATGCCATCAACAGTGATTCCTCTGATGGATTTGGGCAGAGTAAATTGAAAGTCTTCTGAAAAGAATTAACAATTCTAGATGCCATTAAGAACATTTGTGATTCATTGGAAGAGGTCAAATATCAATATTAATGAAAGTTTGAAAGAAGTTGATTCCAATCTTTATGGATGAATTTGAGAGGTTTAAGACTTCAGTGAAGGAAGTAGCTGCATATGTGGTGGAAATAGCAGAAGAACTAGAAGTGGAGACTGAAGATGTGACTGAATTGCTGTGATTTCATGCTAAAGTGGATGAGAAGTTGCTTCTTATGGATGAGCAAAGAACGTAGTTTCTTGAGATAGAATCTACTCGTCAAGATGATGCTATGAAGATTGCTGAAATGACAGCAAAGAATTCAGACGGAACATAAACTTAGTTGATAAAACAGTGGCAGGGTTCAAGATGATCGATTCTGATTTTGAAAGAAGTTTTACTGTGGGTAAAATACCATCAAGCAACACTGCATGCTACAGAGAAATGATTGATGAAAGAGTCAATCAATGTGGCAAACTTCATTCTTTATTATTTTAGAAAATTATTCCAGAAGCCCCTGTCTTCAGCAACCATTATCCAGACCAGTCTACTGCCCTTAGTATTGAGGCAACACCCTCCACCTGCAAAAAGATTATAACTCTCTGAACATGCAGATGCTGTTTAGCATTTTATAGCAATAAAGTATTTTTACCTAGGTTTGCACATTGTTCTCTAGACATATTATTGTACACTTAATAGACTGTAGTGTAGTGTAAATACAACTTTTACATACACTGGAAAACAAAAAAATTTATGTGACTTACTTTATTGTGATATTTGCTTTTATTGTGGTGGACTGGAACCAAACCCACAATATCTCCAAGGTATGCCTATGCATGTTTTATGCTTCCACCCTACTAATAAAAATCTTAAGGGCCTTAATTATCATCCCCACTTTCTTATCAAGGTAATGCCTATTTTTAATATTACCCATCTTCTCTGGTGACAGTGAGCAGGGGCTCCTCTCTGGCTGTGGTGTGCGGGCTTCTCACTGTGGTGGCTCTTGCTGTGGGGCTCAGGCTCTGTGGTGTGCAGGCTTCAGCAGTTGCTGCACATGGGCTCAGAAGTGGTGGTTCCTGGCCTCTAGAGCAGACATTCAATAGTTGTGGCGCACAGGCTTCATTGCTCTGCAGCATCCAGGATCTTCCAAGACCAGGGATCGAACCCATGTCTCCTGCATTGGCAGGTAGATTTGCCACCATTGACCACCGGGGAAACCCCAAGTTAATATGTTTGAAGATGACCCCCCCTCCTCAAAAATGAATTATCTTTTCACTCAGCCGCGACCAACTCTTTGCAACCCCATGAACTGTAGCCTGCCAGGCTCTTCTGTCCATGGAGTTCTCCGGGCATGAATACATCTCTGGGGATCTTCCCAGCCCAGGGATGAAAACTGGATCTCCTGCATTGGAGGTGGACTCTATAAAGTCTGAGCCACCTCGGGGTGCCTGCTATTATTATAATCTTTTCACATCTCTACATATGCATACACTATTCTGAAAATATAGAAAATGGAAACTAATGTATATTGTGTATCTTTTATGTGCCAAGAATCTTGGAGACTTTAATATGTTGAGTTTGGTCCAGCAAATACATTTCGAACACCACCCAAGTGCCAGACACACCGAGATCAAGTCACATTCTTGTTCTTGAGAGTGGCATCCATGCCCACAAATAAATAATTTTCATACAATAAGGGAAATCTTATTACAAAAGAGGGGCTGATTTAGGGTAGGGTTCATAGAGGAAATAAAACTGGATTGAACACACTGAAGGATGAAGAAGAGAGCTAATGATGTATAGACTTTTCAGTTTACAATTTGGTGGTATAACTTCCATTGTGTTTCTTGGACAAATCAACTGATGCTTTGTAGCTAGCAAAGCTTGTCACAAGTATAGACAACATTTTGCCCAGGAAATGTGGAGAAGAGGAGATTGCACTATACCACCTGTCCACTACAGTGGGGCTGAGTGGGTGGCCATAAACTCTGTCGTCAAGACTAGAGTTTCTCCAGACTGGCTGTAAAAGTTAATGAGCACCTCCTCGGTGACTCATTTCCTCTCTCCTACTGATACCATTTGTTCCAATATCATGGGATATTACAAGGCTTTCTTGCAGCAGTACTCAGGGTCAACATCTCTGTCAAATATGATAGGACAAAGTCCAAGGTTGTAAAAATTTGCTCCTTAGGGGGAAAGGAGGAATTCTGATAGTTTCTTAAAATAACGAGTGGTTTATGGTGTTTTCTTAGGAGGAAGGATTAGAAAGCATTTCAAGACTCACCGTCTTATTATGTGTTAGTCCCTTCAGACTTTTCCAAATCCCTCTACCAGACTTTACTTTTCACATTCTCCTAAAGCACCTTAAAAAGATGCTTTTGCATCTCTTTCTCTGATCTCTGATCATTCCATTAGGTGTTCCCCACTCCACTGCCCCTGCCTGACTGAGGTTCTTTATTCATGCCAGTCTACTAGTACTGAAATGTTTAGCTGTCAAAAAGTAACTGATCTTTTCCAAAAAAATCTTCCACCAAGAGTAAAATATGAAACTGCTCATTATTTAAAATGGGTATTAAGTGAGTTGCTGTCACACTAAAGCTGAAGACAATTTCTGCTTGACCTCAAATGATGAAGCAGTGAAAAGCTTTACTATCAAACTCAAAATGGAGTTCACTGGTCGTTTGAAGAAGGCAGAGGGATCACTGCCATACACGTTTCAAACAGGGAAACTGGAGTCAAAAAACATCCTGCAGATATGATGAAGAATTCTTACTAAAGTGAAACCTAGGTGTCAGCTTGGCAATCTAATTTAATTTGACTCATTGGAAAAGACCTTGCTGCTGGGAAAGATTGAGGGCAGGAGGAGAAGGGGGCAACAGAGAACGAGATGGTTGGATGGCATCACAACCCAACGGACATGAATTTGAGCAAATTCTGGGAGACAGTGAAGGGCAGGGAAGCCTGGCGTGCTGTAGTCCATGGGTTCGCAAAGAGCTAGACATGACTTAGTGACTGAACAACAGCAATAGCTTTCCTCCAAAACTTCTCACAATTCCTTCACGTTTTAAGGACTTACTTCTATGAAGTTGCTCTCTGTTTCTAAGCTTCCTCAAAAATAACAGCAAATTCTTTTCTGTTTCATATCTCATATCAACCTCCTTCGATAAGAAATCCACCCCCATCTTCTTGGTCTTTCCTGTCTGGTGTGGTAGCCACTAACCAAATGTTTAAATTTAATTGACAAAAATTAAATAAATTTAAAAATTCAACTCCTCATTCTCACTAGCCTTATTTCAAGTCCTGGATGGCTGTATGTGGCTAGTAGCTAAAGCATTGATAGCCCAGATTAGGACATATCCATTATCACAGAAAAATCCTTTTGGGCATTTGTACCCGTGTGTCATGACTCAATGAGAACTTACTGGATATTATATTTGTGACTATATATCAATAGGTAATACTTCCACTTTCCATCAGAAAATTTGTTTTGATGTGTTTTTAACCACCCTCCTCTTTTCAGAAACCTATCACCCACCTGGGACTTCCCCTGTGGCCCAGCAGTAAAGAATCTGCTAACAGTGCTGTAGCCACAGGAGACTCGAGTTCAGTCTCTGGGTCGGGAAGATCCTCTGGAGGAGGACTTGGCAACCCTCTCCAGTATTCTTGCCTGGAGAATCTCCATGGACAGAGAAACCTGGTGAGTTACAGTCCATAGGGTCCCAAAGTGTCAAACACAACTGAAGCAACTTAGCACACACACACACACACACACACACACACACCATCCACCCGGGCTTTCCAGGTGGTGCTAGTGGTAAAGAACCCACTTGCCAGTGTAGGAGACATAAGAATCGCAGTTTCCATTCCAGCTGCTTAAAGAGAAGGGGCTTGTGTTTAACAAGTAATGTAAAAACTAAAATTCATCTGGTAACATCCTACCACATGCCATTAGGAAACTGAGGCTCTAAGAGATTCAGGAGTATGCCTAACGTTACACTGTGAGTAGGAAGCAGAATTAGGATTTGAACCAAGATTCTTTGGAAACCAAGCCCTGTGCTCTTCCCCCCAAGGGCATCATCCGAGTGGCAGAGGTCCTCTGATGTACACTTTGTAACCACAGAACCATTAGTTTTTCCTGTCCTACCGTGAATTTATACAGAGGCTGGAAAAAAATCCAATAACAGAGGCTGAGTAGTCTCATAAAAAAATACTGAACTGGGAGTAAGAAAGCCTGATTTCTGACACTGGCTTCAATCCAACTAGCTGTGAATTGAGCCAGGCAGAGTACTCAGGTTCCTCATCAGGAGGGTAAAAGAGTAAGAGTTGATAAGCACTATTATTCTCTCCAGCCTTAAAGTTATGGTCTGTCGAGGTTGTAGTCTAGTTAAGGTTGAATACTCTCTGAAACGACAGCATAGTTTAATCCTTTGCTATCTATAAGAGAAGAGGAGAGCTTGTGACCCTTTCCAAATAGGCTATTAAAAAAAAAAAGCCTATGATTCAACAAACAGCTAGACTGGAAGTCAGAAGGGTTAGAGTCAGTGTTCAACTCTATCACTGACTGTGACTTTGAACCTGGATTCAGGTTCAAAGAAACCTGGAACCAGGCTTCCTAATCTCTCCTTACGTCGAGTTTCTGGGGTGTGAAATAGAGTAATGTCCTACATCACTCCCAGAGATTCCGTTAGGATCTTGCTTGATGACTTAAGTGAAAACACTTTATTGTAAAATATTTTACCACTGCAAGTTATTCTGACATGGCTGCTCTGTGTTAGACTAAAATTTCAGGGACTTGTTCCTCAGGAACAAGGAGGAGCTCCAGGAGGTATTGGGGGAACCGGGGACACGCTGAGGGTGACTTGTACTTTAGAGTAAAGTGCTCCTTAAGCAGAGCACAGGGTACATAACCAATGTCCAGCCCCGACGACAAATCCTTCCAGCAAGGAGAGAAACATCATGATCCTCCAGAGTAGAAGCAAGCCATCTTTATAGAGAAAAGGAAAACTAAAAGAAATCAACAATACAAAGAGACAAAAAGAGAGATGAGAAAAGAAAATAAAGGGAAAGGAAGACGGGCTTATACTAAGTATCAGTGGAAATAGTGAAAAAATAATCTATAATAAGAGTAGAAAGAGTTTTATTTGAGCCACAGTGAGGGCTATATCCCAGGAGACACAGATTCAGAAAGCACTTGAACTGTATTCTTCTAGATCACAAATGGGGGGAGGTTTTAAAGGCAAAAATTGCAAAATTATGTAAGTTGTTTGTCAAGAATTGTAATAGGAGCTGGCAAGACATAAGGGTGTTAAGCAAAGATTGGTTGGGGCACTAAATAGTTGCACAGTTACAAGGGGAGATCTTGAGGTCACGAGGTTTCAGTGGCAGCTGCCATCAGATATTATTTTGAAAGCAGCTGGTGGTATCCTTGATTCTGCTACAGTTCAGAAAATCCAAGTTCTTAGGGACACAGGAACATGTGAACCACATTTTTTCCATTTTAATTATTAAATGCATTCTTTTCTTTAATGGTTAAAGCAGATGTACATTTGCAGGTTTAATAGGCCACAAACAGGCTGAGTTTTTTTAATTTTCAGAAAAAAAATTTATTAGAGTATAGTTGATTTATAATGTTAAGTTAGCTTCAGGTGTAACAGCAAAGTGAATTAGTTATATACATGCATATACCCACCCTGGGTTGCAAAGATCTGCCGGAGAAGAGAATGACAACCGACCCCAGTATTCCTGCCTAGAGAATTTCAAGGACAGAGGAGCCTGGCAGGCTACAGTCCATGGGGTCACAAAGAGTCAGATTCAACTGAGCCACTAACACTTTCATTTTTCACTCTTTTTAAGATTCTGTCCCTATATAGGTCATGACAGAGTATTGAATAGAGTTCCCTGTATTATACGATAAGACCTTATCAGTTTATTTCATATATAATAGTGTATGTATGTCAATCCTAATCTCACAATTAATCCCCCCACTGCTTATCCCCTGGTAACTGTTTGTTTTCTACATCTGTAGCTCTCTTTCCTGGAGAAGGCAATGGCACCCCACTCCAGTACTCTTGCCTGGAAAATCCCATGGATGGAGGAGCCTGGTAGGCTTTAGTCCATGGGATCGCTGAGTCGGACACAACTGAGCGACTTCACTTTCGCTTTTCACTTTCACGCACTGAAGAAGAAAACGGCAACCCACTCCAGTGTTCTTGCCTGGAGAATCCCAGGGATGGGGGTGGGGGGAGGGGCCTGGTAGGCTGCTGTCTATGGGGTCACACAGAGTCGCACACAACTGACATGACTTAGCAGCAGCTCTATTTCCACAAATAAGCTATTCTCAGTTCAGTTCAGTTCAGTCGCTCAGTTGTGTCCAACTCTGCGACCCCATGAATCGCAGCACACCAGGCCTCCCTGTCCATCACCAACTCCTGAAGTTCACTCATACTCACGTCCATCGAGTCCGTGATGCCATCCAGCCATCTCATCCTCTGTTGTCCCCTTCTCTTCCTGCCCCCAATCCCTCCCAGCATCAGAGTCTTTTCCAATGAGTCAACTCTTCGCATGAGGTGGCCAAAGTACTGAAGTTTCAGCTTTAGCATCATTCCTCCCAAAGAAATCCCAGTGTAAATTTCAAGTTAAATCATATATAAGCCAAAATTACTTTCCTATCCTTCAATATGTGTAATTTTCTTTCATCAAAAATTACAGGATATTGCTAAAATGGGTTGTAAAAAAAAGACTCTATTTGCAATTAGGGAGAGGTTCTCTTAAATAATTAAAACACAACTTAGATATGTTCTCAATTCATACCTCATACAGCTCACTTTGACTGTAGATAAGACTTTTATGGATGGCTATTATTTGTAAACATCGTGGCTGTGTGATTAAAGCAAACGTCATAAATTCCTGAGGCAAGAAGATATAAGAACTTCAGAAACTGCCTGGGATCTCTAAGGACACTGAAGAAGGCAGGGGTCCTCAGAGCCTTGAATGCCAACCAGGTAATTAATCCTCCATGCAGTTGAGGGCACAGGGCTTTCTTTGAGTATCTGTTTTTCTTTGCCAGCTTTTAACTGGGCCAGAAAGGACAAGTTATAGTTCAAAATATGTTAACTGCACTTGTGTTGCTGTTTTGTTTAATTTAAATTACTTATTTCCTTTCTTATCTTATAAAGAGCATTGGCTTTGGTCTCAAATAGTACTGAAAATCCTGGCTCAGCAATCTAGAAGCTGTGAAACTGTAGGATAGATACTTAATCTCCATAAAGTTCAGTGTCTTCATGTGCAAAATAAGCTAATGATATCTGGAATGCAGCTCAGTTGTGGGGATTAAACTGGATGATGTGGGAGCATTCAATGAATGTCAATTTGTTAAGATTCAGTTATAGGTTATAGTAGTGCCCCTGCCTTATCCTGATATCTTACCAAAAATATTTCCCAGTTTGTATTTTCTCTTGTTTACAATATATTTTTTTTGCCTACGGAAAATTTCAAAAATTGTCATAGTTATCATATCCTCTCCGAAGTTTGCTATCCTCAGTCAGCTGGGGTCAGAAAATATTAAACGGTAAACTCCAAAATTGAAACAGTCATAAATTATAAATTGTGCCATGCTCTGTTCTGAGCAGCCTGATGAAATCTAGCATGATCCTGCTTATTCCCACCCAGGAGGCGGATCATCCCTTTGTCCAGGGTANCCCAAACTCTCAATTTACCTGGTCCCCATACCTTTCGCCTTTGGTAACCATAAGTTTGTTTCCTAAGTCAGCGAATCTGTTCCTGTTTTGTAAGTTCCTTTGTTTCATATTTTAGATTCCATGTAAGTGATATCGTATGGTATAGATGTGTATAAGAGACAGCCACCACCCCAATCAGCAGAGGAAAAACAGTATATACAGGGTTCTGTAATATCTGTGGTTTCAGGGGGTCTTAGAACGTATTCCCTGCAGATAAGTGGGGAGGACTATATTTAAAAAGATGCTGAGCCTCCCTTCCCCAGATTATTGACCTGAGACCGAAGCTTTTACCATCTGTGTCTTGAAGTGGGTACGGGACAGTCAAAATACCTCTGTCACTTTGGGAATGGAGGCTCCTCAGAGGAATTAATTGCAGGGTTAATACCATAATTAAAAGAGAGAGAGAGAGGTCATCACAGCCGCACAGTCTTCACTCTTTTGTTTCCCTCCTTATCAACACTGTGTCAGAGTGTCCATATGGACCTAATCTTTAGATTTTCTGGGAAAGTTTCCATTTTAAATACTCTGTTCCACCGTTTCCCTTAAGCAATCTATTACTTGAGAGTTAGAACGTGTATGCTGATTTGGAGATCATAAAGTATGCCCAAATTAAAATGCAATGAATTACTCATCTTAGTAATAATTTGGGGGAAAAACTTTTTTCCCAACCCCATGCTTACACTAAAGTAGTTGCCTACTGGATAAAAAATAGAATAGAGGTAGATATTTTCATCTTATGTGGATGGCAATGGCCAGTTTTTCAAATATAAATTCCCAAAGTTATAAAGGATATGATAACTATGACAGTTTTTGAAATTTTCAGTAGGCAAAAAAACATATTGTAAACAAGAGAAAACACAAACTGGGAAATATTTTTGGTAAGATATCAGTTCAGTTCAGTCCAGTCGCTCATTCGTTTGGTAAGATATAAAAGACAATAAATATACAAAGAAATCCCTCTAAATTCCTGAGGAAAAAGATAAAAAATCCAACAATAAGCTGTGTAAAGCTGTAAACCAAAAATTCATAAAAGAAATTTTAAAAGCTAATCATTATATAAAAAGACATTCCACTTTATCAGTATTTTTTAAATGAAGTTTTTCTTTAGTATACCAAAATTAGCAAGAAAAAAAAATGGACAAATCCGGTGTTCATTAAGGTATGGGGAAAGCAGAATTCCTGCCCACTAATGTTAGAATGAACACACAGTACAGCTCATTCAGAGGGCATTTTCAAAATTCTTTTAAGTTTATTTTTTAATTGGATTATAATTGTTTTACAATGTTGTCTTGGTTTCTGCTGTACAATAACCTGAATTAGCTATTCTGCTGCTAAGTCACTTCAGTCATGTCCGACTCTGTGCGACCCCAGAGACGGCAGCCCACCAGGCTCCCCCGTCCCTGGGATTCTCCAGGCAAGAACACTGGAGTGGGTTGCCACTTCCTTCTCCAATACATGACAGTGAAAAGTGAAAGTGAAGTCGCTCAGTCATGCCCAACTCTTAGCGACCCCATGCACTATAGCCTACCAGGCTCCTCCATCCATGGAATTTTCCAGGCAAGAGTACTGGAGTGGGGTGCCATTGCCTTCTCTGAAAATATATGTGTATATTCTCTCCTTCTTGAGCCTCCCTCCTCCTACTCTGGGTTCAGAGGGCATTTTAGTCAAGAATATCAATGTGACAATTTGTGTGTTCTGTGAAATTACAACCCTGTGTATGTGAATTCAGACTTACCAGGTGGCGCTAGTGGTAAAGAACCCACCTGCTAAGGCAAGAGATGTAAGAGACAAGAGTTCGATTCCTGGGTCCAGCAGATTCCCCTGGAGGAGGGCACGGCAACCCACTCCAGTTTTCTTGCCTAGAGAATCCATGGACAGAGAAGCCCAGCAGGCTACGGTCCATAGGGCTGCAAAGAGTCAGACCCGACCGAAGCAACTTAGCAGGCTCTCACGTATGTGAATTTATACTAGGGACAGAAGCAAAACTTCATAAAAGTTATGTGAGTGGAAGAATGTTTATTTCAATCAGTTTCTGAGAGGTAAAACCAGGTTACAGAATTATATGACTCTTTATACAAAATTATGAAAACAACACATGCCTAGAAAAATGTTAATAAGCTCTTCACTCAATTGTTTCTCTGGAAGATTGCTTCGTATTCTCTGGTTTTTTCAANGGGACAGAAGCAAAACTTCATAAAAGTTATGTGAGTGGAAGAATGTTTATTTCAATCAGTTTCTGAGAGATAAAACCAGGTTACAGAATTATATGACTCTTTATACAAAATTATGAAAACAACACATGCCTAAAAAATGTTAATAAGCTCTTCACTCAATTGTTTCTCTGGAAGATTGCTTCGTATTCTCTGGTTTTTTCAATGATCTTTTAATAATTTGTGTACTATTTAGTCACAGGAAAATATAAAATTATTTTTAAAAAGTGTGGTATCTTCTAAGTGTAAAGTTGAACAAGTTAGAAAATCTACTTGTAGCTGTGTGACAATGAGAAAATGACTTCATACCTCAGGTTTTCTAAACTGTAAAGTGGAGGTATTAGATAACATATTCAGTTTTAATGCTACCATTTAAAAACTCATGGTTGGGATTGACTCGATTGACTTAAACTATTAAAGCTCAAATACTGCCTCATCTGAGCGAAAGCTTGCTTTGGACGCCCTCTGCTGGCTGTTCTGAGAATAGCAAGGGCGGGCTCTTCAGAGTACACCAAATGCTTTCAGGCTTGAAACCATTCAGCCAGCAGAGTTAGATCTTTGGCATTGGCTCAGAGGGCTGGCATAAGATTAATTTTCCTTATCTTTTTATTTAGCTTGAGATTCCTATTTATTTATTATTGAAGTATGTTGTTGTTTAGTCGCTCACTTGTGTCACTCTTTGCCACCCCATGGACTGCAGCGTACCAGGCTTCCCTGTCCATCTCCTGGAGCTTGCTCAAACTCATGTCAGTTGAGTCTGTGATGCCATCCACCCATCTCGTCCTCTGTCATCCCCTTCTTCTCCTGTCTTCAGTCTTTCCCAGCAGCAGGGTATAGTTGATTTATAGTGCTGTTAGTTTCTGGTGTACAACAAAGTGACTCAGTTATACATATATACATATGTTCTTTTTAAAATTCTTTTCCCATTTGGGTTATTACAGAAAAGTGGAGTTATTATTATTAGTAAAGTGGACTTCCCTGTGCTATACAATAGATGCTTGTTGATTATCTATTTTAAAGATATTCTGTATATATCAATCCCAAACTCTCAATTTACCTGGTCCCCATACCTTTCGCCTTTGGTAACCATAAGTTTGTTTCCTAAGTCAGCGAATCTGTTCCTGTTTTGTAAGTTCCTTTGTTTCATATTTTAGATTCCATGTAAGTGATATCGTATGGTATTTGTCTTTCTCTTTCTGACTTACTTCACTTAGTATAATAATCTCTAGGTCCATCGCATCTTCTTTATCCATCCATCTGTTGATGGACATTTAGGTTGCTTCCATATCTTGTCTGGGGGCTTCCCTGGTGGCTCAACTGGTAAAGATCCACCTGCAATGCAGGAGACCTGAGTTCAGTCCCTGGGTTTGGAAGATCTCCTGGAGAAGGGAAAGGCTACCCACTCCAGCATTCTGGCCTGGAGAATTCCATGAACAGTATAGTTCATGGGGTCACAAAGAGTCACTCAGATATGACTGAGTGACTTTCACTTTCTTCATGTCTTGTCTATTGTAAACAGTGCTGAAATGAACATTGGGGCACATGTATATTTTCAAATTCCCTTTGTTGTATAATTTGGGTTTAGCCAGATAAATATTTTTTCCTTCATTTATGATTTGGGCTTCCTAGGTGATACAGAGGTAAAGAATCTGTCTGCCAATGCAGGCAATGCGGGAGACACAGATTTGATCCCTGGGTTAGGAACATCCCCTGGAGGAGGAAAAGGCAGTCTGCTTCACTATTCTTACCTGAAAAATTCCATGGACAGTGGAGCCTGGCAGGCTACAGTCCATGGAATCACAAAGAATTGGGCACAACTGAGCGACTGAGAAACATGCATTTACTAATATGATTTGGCTTTTATAAATTCCTGGGTCCACTTCACTAGCGTTAAATGTGTTGAAATTTCAGATCTGGGTGAATCCAGGAGTATCAAGGAAAAACTGACAAGGACTCTGAGATCCGTGCTTCCTGAAGCACTTCTGTCCCTGTGGGAAGAGGAAGATGGCTCTGAAAAACATGTGGCTGGTTTTTCTGATGAGCTATGTAGTCACCACTGAAGTCCTGGATGGTGAGTATCAGTCACGAAGCTGGAATTGAGCCCACAGTCAATGTTCTTTGTATGGTTGTAAGCCGTAGTGAAACCATCATCAATCAAATATATATCATAATAATTATTTTGCAAATTTATTGTGAAGGGTGGAGGTAATGTATTTAAAGTACCTGTCACCTGGCAGTCAAGAAATGATAACTATAATTAGAACTACCCAGTGTTTTGTGCATTATTTTCCTATTTGAACATATTGGGGGATTCCAGAACATATTGGGGGATTCCAGAACATAAAGTCATCCAGAACATAAAGACTAGTTGGAGAGATGGCTCCAACACATAGGCCCAGCATCAAGTATAAAGTCACATGTCAGGACTTCCCTTGTGGTCTAGTGGCTAAGACTGTCCACTCCCAATACAGGTGGCCGGGGTCAATCCCTGGTCAGGGAACTAACATCCCACATACTGCAACTAAGACCTGGCACAGACAAATGAAGAAATAAACAAAAATAGGGCTTCCCTCATAGCTCAGTTGGCAAGGAATCTGCCTGCAATGCAGGATACCCCAGTTCAGTTCTTGGGTTGGGAAGATCCGCTGGAGAAGGGATAGGCTATCCACTCCAGTATTCTTGGGTTTCCCTTGTGGCTCAACTGGTAAAGAATCTGCCTGCAATACAGGAGACCTGGGTTCGATCCCTGGGGAGCATCAAGTATAAAGTCACATGTCAGGACTTCCCTGCGGGTCCAGTGGCTAAGACTGCGCTCCCAATGCAGGCGGCCAGCTTCAATCCCTAGTCAGGGAACTAAGATCCCACATGCTGCAACTAAGACTGGACACAGACAAATTAAAAATATATATATATATAAATAAAATACCAAAGTAACATATCTGTGAGGTAGCAAGCAGTACCCTAGAATCTACCAGTGGAGAAAGCAGGGGAGGAAAGCTGCATATATGAGCTAAGAATAAGTATCCTGGCTGCTTTCACAGTCTGCAGAGACCCTGCTGGTGTCGTGTGGGTACAGGGAGTGAGGAAACTCGCCTGAGCAGCTCTTCTGTTGAGAAGAGGCCTCTTGAGAGGGCCCAGGGCTGTACATGACCCAGCACTTCTCCCAGCGCAGACACCTAGGCCAGGGGAGAGAGTGACTGGAAGGAGATAGAAAGAAAAGCAGGGTTCTTGGGGCCTCATGTTGGTGCTCGTGGCTGAAGTCTGCGGGTCCAGCTACCAGCTCTCTCGACCATCTGCGGCCATTCAGGACCTGGGGAACTCAACCACTTTCTCTGGAACGTGCTAGCATGTGAAAGACTGGGAGAGGCTGCCCTCAAGCTCCCCCAGCGGGCCGTGTTCCCCGGCCGTTTCTAATCAACAGCCTGGGTAGTTAGTGCCTTGCTGCTCTGGTCCTGCCCCCCCTGAGGGGGCTGGAAATTTGCCCAAACTGTGCTGTGGAGAGTGAGCTGTCCAAGAAGGAGTGGGGGAGGAGAGACAGGGAGGGAGTTCGGGATGGACATGTACACAGTGCTCTATTGAAAATGGATTAACAAGGACCTATTGCACAGCACAGGGAACTCTGAGCAACGTGATGTGTCGGCCTGGATGAGAGGGGAGTCTGGGGGAGAATGGACGCACATATATACATATATATACACACACGCACACACATATATATGGCTGAATTCCTTCACTGTTCACCTGAAACTCTCACAATGGTGTTCATCGGCTATACTCCAATAGAAAACAAAAAGTTAAAAAAACAAAACAAAAAACATCCTAACTAGGTACCATTTTCAAAGCATATTACATGGGTCATAATGATAATGTGATTATTTTGATAGCTACAATTTATTAAGTAGTTACTATTTTTTGACAATTACTAGACACTCGGTGCCAATCATTGTACATGCATTATCCCACTTAATCCTCCCAACAACCCTATGATTCAGTGTATAAACAAGAAAACCAAAACTAAAAGAGTTTCAATAATGTTCCCAAGGCCACAACTTCTAGTAAGTGGTGGAATAAAAAGACTATTAGTCGTCCAGGTGGGATGTTAGGAGCCAAGACCTCCTGCCACTGCAAGTGTATGGATGAGGGGGAGGTCTAGGACCATGAGTGGCGAGATCAAGGTTCTAGGGCTTCTGGGCACTGGCCCCTCTCCCAGGTCCCTCCTCACTCCCCATGAGTGTCTTCAGTAGGGTACTTCACCCCTGAAGAGGTTTCTTATCTGTCCAGTGGGCGTATACATCCTTATCACTTAGGAAAGCTCTGATAATTAAACAAGGCAACCTAAATGAATGTACTTGGCCCATGCTGCTGCTGCTAAGTCACTTCAGTCGTGTCCGACTCTGTGCGATCTCATAGACGGCAGCCGGCCAGGCTCCCCCATTCCTGGGAATCTCCAGGCAAGAACACTGGAGTGGGTTGCCATTTCCTTCTCCAATGCATGAAAGTGAAAAGTGAAAGTGAAGTCGCTGAGTCGAGTCCGACTCTTAGCGCCCCCATGGACTGCAGCCCACCAGACTCCTCTGTCCATTGGATTTTCCAGGCAAGAGTACTGGGGTGGGGTGCCATTGCCTTCCCCAACTTGGCCCACAGGGGTTTTTTAACAAATAAATCGAGCCTAATGACTACAGTGCTGCAAACTTGGTGGCTCAGATGATAAAGAATCTGCCTGCAATACAACCAACCCAGGTTCAATCCCTGGGTTGGGAAGATCCCTTGGAGGAAGGAATGGCAACCCACTCCAGCATTCTTCCCTGGAGAACTCCATGGACAGGGGAGCCTGGCGGGCTACAGTCCATGGGTTTTCGAAGGGTCGGACACGACCCAGGGACTAACACTTTCACTTTCAATGACTATAGTGACCGAGAGCTTCTATTTAGAGTCAGACCATCTTGGGTGGTCAAATCCTGTCTCTGTCACTTATTTGCTGCAGGACTCCAGGACACGACAACTCTCTGCCTTTGTTTTCTCCTCTGGAACTGAGGATAATGACAATCTACTTCACAGGGTTTTTATGGGGGCGACTCGAATGCCTGGAACAGCTCCCGGGGCACAGTAAATGCTCCGTGAAGCGTGAGGTGGTGGAAGGCAGAGCGGCAGCCGCAGCCGCGCAGCACAGTTTGCCCCTCCAGGAGCTCACGCGTCTCCGTCAGGGAGCCGCGGCCGTGGCTGTAGCATCGTGAGGCGAGTGGCGAGGTGAGGGAGGAGCAAGGCGAGGAAAGAATGAGGCAGAGAGACAGACAGTCATCGACACACGGCGACTCAGGCACAGAGACCAGCAGAAAGTCAGTGAGAGACACCAGGGCGAGTGGGAAGACAGCAAGAAACGGAAATACACGGAAAGCCTCAGAAAGACTCAGAGAGGCACAGAGGGAGCCGAACAGAGCGACGTGGACAGGAACTGAAAGACGCTCAAAACAGACACAGGGGCAGGGGAAAAGAGAGAGTCCTGGTGGCCCGGCTTCAAGCATGATCCAAGGTGAGCTTTGCCCTGACCCGCTCTAGGTCCTCCAGTGTGCCGCTGGGAGCTCTGTTCCCACTACCTGGATTCAGGAAGAAATAAGTGCCTGGTGGTGGAGAATCTGTGCTAATGCATTTGCCCACAGGATACCAAGCAGGGTTACTTCAGAGTTCAAAAGAAAAATCAGGGAGAACTGAACTAGGAGCACCTGGTGTGAAGCAAGAGGCCTTTATCCTCAGACTGGAGTCAGAGACGTGGACTCTCTCCTTCCACCTCTTTCAGAATCTTTTCACCAGTGTTCAGTTGAAAAGCATGCTTCGTAATCTCTCTCCAGACTGTTCCTTACTGAAATTCAAGCCGTTTCATTTGGAGTGGTAATCAGTGGTCATCCTTCTCCTTAAGAAGATCAATTTTTGCTCTAAGAGTCAAGGATATATTTCACTTTCTTTCCCCCTGATAAAATAACCAAGGCATCCCAACCCTCTAATGATTTTCATTGCCATATTTCCAATTTCTTGGTTTTTTATAAAAGCCAAAGTTGAGAGGTTTGGTGGCAGGAATACAGATTTGTAAGTTACAGAACTGAATCTGAAAAGAGGCTTTTCCACCTCCCTGTGTTATCTTAGACAGGTGGCCACCCAGCCTGTTTCCTCACCTAACTAAGATACATATGTAGTACAAATAAACCCCTTAGCATAGTGCCTGGTGGCAAGGAAGCACTCTGCACGTGGAAGCTGGTGATAATGCAACACGAGTAGCAACAGTGGCATAAAGGTGTTCTTTCTATTTAACATCAAATGCTGATGTTCCTATTCCTAACGGTAGTAGAAGGTAAGGTATTTAAGCATATGAGCTTCTTTGTTGCTTGTTCCTGATACATTTGAGGTACCCCCTTTGTTACCCAATTTGACTGCTTGTTGCTTAGAAAGGAAAGGTGCTTGACTCAGAAAAGCTGGCAATTTAGGGAGAAGGTGAACTTGTGTCCAGAGGCCAACTCCAAAGATTCTGCTCAGCCTTGATGATTTTTAAAGGGGAGAAAGAGAGAAGAATCTTAGCGAATTTTTGATGCAGGAAATTGGATTCTGCATTATTCCTCACTGTGTGCAGACTGGTTGAATATTCCAATGTCATCTTGCCTGCATGATATGCCCGCAGGATTGAGAAGGGGACTATTAAGGATACAGCCTCTTGATGAGTGTGAAAGAGGAGAGTGAAAAAACTGGCTTAAAACTCAACATTGAAAAAACTAAGATCATGGCATCCAGTCCTATCGCTTCACGACAAATAGTTGGGGAAAAAGTGGAAACAGTGGCAGATTTTATTTTCTTGGGCTCCAAAATCACTGCAGATGGTGACTGTAGCCATGAAATTAAAATATTCTTGCTCCTTGGAAGACAACTTAAGAAAACCTAGATAGCACATGAAAAAGCAGGGACATCACTTTGTCAACAAAGGTCTATATGATCTAAGCTATGGTTTTTCCAGTAGTCACATATGGATGTGAGGGTTGGACCATAAAGAAGGATAAGCACTGAAGAACTGATGCTTTCCAACTGTCGTGCTGGAGAAGACTCTAGAGAGTCTCTTGGACTGCAAGGAGATCCAACCAGTTAATCCTAAAGGAAATCAACCCTGAATATTCATTGAAATGACTGATGCTGAAGCTGAAGCTCCAATACTTTTCATCCTCATTTGAAAAGACCCTGATGCTGGGAAAGATTGAAGGCAAGAGGAGAAGGGGACAACAGAGGATGAGACGGTTGGATGGCATCAGCGATTCGATGGACAGTATGAGCAAGCTCTGGGAGATGGTAAAGGACAGGGAAGCCTGGTGTGCTGCAGTCCATGGGGTCACAAAGTCAGACATGAGTTAGTGACTGAACAACAACAACATTTTTTAATTGCTTAAT
Organism: Neotragus pygmaeus; assembly: GCA_006410875.1. NCBI lineage: Eukaryota > Metazoa > Chordata > Mammalia > Artiodactyla > Bovidae > Neotragus > Neotragus pygmaeus. The sequence continues at coordinate 541,004 of SJYV01010714.1, read as the reverse complement.
TATTCATTTTAACTTCTTTTTATCTAGGAAAACAATCAGCAGTTTAGACAAAGCGTAGTATGCATTCAGGAGAGCATAAGTCAGGAGTTNGTCAGACATGAGTTAGTGACTGAACAACAACAACATTTTTTAATTGCTTAATTATTCATTTTAACTTCTTTTTATCTAGGAAAACAATCAGCAGTTTAGACAAAGCGTAGTATGCATTCAGGAGAGCATAAGTCAGGAGTTAGGTTAAATTGTCTAGTGATTTCATGCCTATAATTAGGCTCTTTCAAGGTTAAACAGAGGGCTTCCCAGGTGGTGCTAGTGGTAAAGAAGCTGCCTGCCAATGCAGGAGACATAAGAGATGCGGGTTTGATCCCTAGGTCGGGAAGATCCACTGGAGGAGGGCAAGGTGATCCACTCCAGTATTCTTTGCTGGAGAATCCATGGACAGAGGAGCCCGGTGGGCTACAGTCCCTGGGGTCACAAAGAGAGTCAGACACGACTGAAGTGACTTAGCACACAGGCAAGGTTCAGTTCAGTTCAGTTCAGTCACTCAGTCATGTCCGACTCTTTGCGACCCCCAGCACGCCAGGCCTCCCTGTCCATCACCAACTCCCGGAGTTCACTCAGACTCACGTCCATCGANAACCCTGGGTGGGGCTGGGGGGTGCGGTGCTGGGGAGGGGACCGTCACGGTGAGATGGAGCCTCCAGACAGTCTTGATGGGGAGGCCCGACGCTGCAGGAGCTGGTACGAGTCGCACTGCGCTCCTCCCAGCTGACCCCACAGGGGCCCTGAGTCTCGCAGAAGCCCGCCTTGGGGTGGGTGCCTGCCGCTGCCCTGCCGCTTGGAGAGCGCACTGCAGTGGCAGGGGGTGGCTGGCAAGGCGGGGCACCCTCAGTGAGGGTCCGGCAGCTTGCGTCTTGCTTCTAAGCTCCTGACAGTTGGGGAGTTTGGGGCTGAAGAACAAGAAACTGAGATTTTGGAGAATTCGTAGGAGTTCTCCAAATCATAAAGCATTCCACATTCGAACGCTTTACTCACGTGTTTTCATATAACTGTGAGTGATCGTCGTAGTAGACAACAAGGCAGTTTTCTGAGACAGGGCTGTTCCGATGGCTTCAAGGGGTAATGGAAGGCGTTGAATAAATGCCAAACAAAAATGATTTACAAAATTGAGCTATTATAAATATTCAGTATTTAAAAGCAATTTTCCAAGTGAAAATTTAAATCACAGAAAGCATTAATTTCCATTAGTCTTGGTCTCTGTTTCATAACAAATGTTCCGGATCTGGAAACCTCCATTTGTTTTCAGTGAGGTCGGTCAGACTGTCCAGGGCATCAAAAGACCTGCAGTTGCACAGGGCAGATGTGCTGATTCATAATAATAGCTTGTTCCCTTTGAAAAAAAACTTTTATTTTGAAATAATTATAGATTCATAGCAAGTTATAAAAAGAGTAAAGAGGGAGCCACATGCCAGCCCCCACCCCGGTTATGTAACCACAGCTCAGCATCCAGACCAGGACACTGGTGTCGGTGCGGTGCACTCACGCTACTGCATGTGTGTCCGTGTGAATTTCTACTTCTGCGAGAAACTGGGGTTAGGACGGACTGTACTGAACTGCTGGTGGCGTTGGGTGGCAGTGGTGTCCCAGCGATGTGAGGAGGAAGCAGCCCCCGGCCTCGCTCCTGGTCCTGGGGGAAGCTTTCAGTCTTCTGTCTTTGAGCAGGGTGTTAGCTATCCGTCTCTCACGGATGGCCTCTTCGTGTGTTAGGAAGGTTTCTTTCTATTCATATTTTGCTGAGAGTTTATATCTAAAAAAATGTTAAATTTCGTCAGTGCTTTCCCTGCATCGGTTGAGATGGCCATGTTTCCCCCCTTGGTTCTGTTAGTGTGGCTTATTGCACTGGTTGATCCCCATGAATCGAGCCAGCCTTGCACTCCAGGAGTGAGCCCCACTGGGTCTGGTGTGTAACCCTCCTCTGCCCGCTGAGTCCGGTCAGCTCGGCGCTCCTGGAGGGCTCTGCACTGTCAGGGGCGCTCGCCTAGTTTCTGGGGTGTCTTGGTCCCACTGTGACTTTGGTAAGGGAGTGCTGGTGCTCCCGTGGAATGAGTCAGGAAGTGCTCCCGCGGAGTCAGTATTCTGGAAGACCTTGAGGAGGACTGTAATTCATTTTTCCTCTAATGTTTGGTAGAGGATTTCCCCTGGCGGCCCAGGGGCTCAGGATCGGCCTGGCAGTGCAGGGGTGATAGCCCCTCCCTGGCCCGGGGAGACTGCCTGCGCTACAGGCAGCCCGGCCCGTGCCCCGCGGCTGCTGAGCCCACGCTCGGCCCCGGCGCCGCCGCCCCTCCGGCTGCGCCCCGCAGAGCCCAGGCCGCACAAGGGGAGCCCGCACCCCTCCGCCAGAGAGCAGGCCCCGCTCGCCGCAGCTGGAGAAGGCCTGTGCCCAGCAGCACAGCCCCCGCGTGGCTCTGGGCCTGTGTTTAGTTTGAGATTCTTCTGGTTACTTAAGGTACAAAGCCAGCTGTTGATCAGAGATCTTTCTTCTTCCTCACAGGAGGCATTTATAGCTATAAACTTCCCCCCTAGCAGGGCTTTCGCTGTGTCCTGTACATTCTGGAATGCTGTGCTTTCGTTTTCATTTGTTTCAAGATATTTCCTTATTTCTTTGTGATTTCTTTGACTCATTGGTTGTTTAAGCATTTAATTTCCATATGTTTGTGAATTTTCCATTTTCATACCATTGTGATCAGAAAAGATACTTTATGTAGATCCAATCTTTACCTGTTTCCTGAGGAACTTGTATGCAGGTCAAGAAGCAACAGTTAGAAGAACTGGATTTGGAACAACTGACTGGTTCAAAATTGGGAAGGAGTGCACCAAGGCTGTGTATTGTCACCCTGCTTATTAAACTTACATGCAGAGTACATCATGCTAAATGCCGGGCTGGGTGAACCATAAGCTGAAATCAAGACTGCCAGGAGAAATATCAACAAACTCAGATATGCAGATGATACAACTCTAATAGCAGAAAGTGAAAAGAAATTAAAGAGCCTCTTGATGAGAGTGAAAGAGGACAGTGAAAAAGGTGGTTTAAAAGTCAACATTCAGAAAACTAAGATCACAGCATCCAGTCCCATCACTTCATGGCAAACAAATGGGGAAAAACTGAAAACAGTGACAGACTGTAATTTCTTGGGCTCCAAAATCACTGCAGATGGTGACTGCAGCCATGAAACGGAAAGACACTTGCTCCTTGGAAGAAAATTTATGACAAACATAGACAGCATATTAAAAAGCAGAGACATGACTTTTCTGACAAAGATTCGTCTAGTCAGAGTTATGGTTTTTCCAGTAGTCATGTTTGGATGTGAGAGTTGGACCATAAAGAAGGCTGAACGCCCAAGAATTGATGCTTTCAAATGTGATGCTGGAGAAGACCCTTGAGAGTCCCTTGGACTGCAAGGAGATCAAACCAGTCAAACCTAAAGGAAATGAACCCTGAGTATTAATTGGAAGGACTGATGTTGAAGCTCTAATAATTTGGCCACCTGATGGGAAGAGCCAACTCACTGGAAAAGACCCTGATGCTGGGAAAGATTGAAGGCAGGAAGAGAAGGGGGCGACAGAGAATGAGATGGTTGAATGGAATCACTGACTCAATGGGCATGAGTTTGAGCAAACTCCAGGAGATGGTGAAAGATGGGGAAGCTTGCCTGACATGCTTCAATCCGTGGAGTTGCAAAGAACTGGACCCAGCTTAGCAACTGGACAACAACAGAATGCTTGTGGCCCGGCATGCGGCCTCTTCTGCAGGAAAGGGAGAGTGGGTGGTGTGTGTGCTGCTGGGCGTTCGCGACTGCGAGGCACTGTCCCAGGTAGCATGAGTCTGCATTTCCCAGCAGCTGGAAAGTCTACCTTGCGGCCACCGGGACCCCTTCTTCCGAGTGCCTGTCAAGTTGCCCACTGTTTTGTGGGGCTGTTACCTTTTCCTTGTCAGTGGGCAGTCTGGATACAGTTACTTTTTTTGGATGAAAATGCAGATATCTTTCCTTCTGTGGCTTGATTTTTTTATTCTTTTAATGATGTCTTTTGACAAATGCTTTCTAGGTGGCACCAGTGGGAAGGAATCTACCTGCAGTGCTGGAAACGCAGGAGACACAGATTCCAACCCTGGGTCCGGAAGGTGCCCTGGAGGAGGAAGCGGCAGCCCGCTCCAGGGTCCTGGCCCGGAGACGCCTATGGACTGGCGGGCTGTAGTCCACGGGGTTGCCAAGAGTTGGGCATGACAGCACGCATCTAGTTCACTGACTTTGATAAATGCAAGTTGTTAATTCTAATATGGGTCAATTTATTTATCATTTTTTTTCCTATATTGTTACTGAATTTTGCGTTTTATTGAAGAAATTTTATCCTATTCCCAAGTCATGAAGAGGTTCTTTTAAAAACATTATGGTATTACCTGTCAAGCTTACGATCCACTGGGGATGGTTTTGATTATGAAATGAATAGAGTCAGGATACATTTTTCTATAGGCTCCTCAGCTGACCCAGAGCCCTCACTCAGAACCACTGGACCCTGCCCTGAGGGTTCCTTTGCTGAAAGGTGATCACATCTGTGAAGGGTGTTTGTAGAGAGAGGATCTAGGCCAATGGCCTTGTCTTCCAGCTTCAGGGTGTCAGCCACTTCCTCTGGCTTCCAGTCTGGAGGAGAAGCTGTGTAGCAGCCTGACTGATAGCGACTCTCCAGGCCTGAGCAGCACCCCCAGAGCGACTCGGAGGACCTGGGAGGCACTCCGCGTCCATGCACTGCCCTGGTCCTGCCCATGGCCTGGGCCCTAGGCAGACCCCTCCCAGGGACAGGCTGGCCACCACATTCCTAACTGGCCAGGGCTATAGCCAGCGCCTGGCGAGCCCAGAGCACTCCTAGGGGCTCCACACTTTCCCAAGGGCCTCCTCAGAACCCTCGAGTCCAGGCAGAGGCCTAGAGCAGATGTGCACCCAGGGCAAGAGAGAGCAGCCCCGGTCCCTGGGACCTCAGGCAGGGCTCCTCAGTGCTCCCGCAGCAGACACGGCCTCCCTGTCCCATCTCATCCTAGACTTCCAAGAGGTGAACGGAACTAGTCACTGCATGCCCAGGAGTGCCCGCCCTTGCAGGCTGAGAGCTCCTCCAGCCCCGAGAGGGCTCCCTCTCTGTCAGGCCCTTGGGGGTGCCCGACCCACAAGGCCAGAGTGCGGCCTCCCTGGGAACAGCGCCTTCTGTCCCGACCCCCAGAGGAGTTGCTCCCCCACTTCCACAGGCCTCTGCCTTTGAGTCAGAGCTGCTCCCCTGCAGGTCAGACCAGCGGCCACCTCACAGCCACCACCCTGTGGTTCAGTTCAGTCACTCAGTTGTGTCCGACTCTGCGACCCTGTGGACTGCAGCACGCCAGGCCTCCCTGTCCATCACCAACTCCCAGAGCTTGTGCAAACTCATGGACATCAAGTTGGTGATGTCATCCAGCCATCTCATCCCTGTCCTTCACTTCTCCTCCCGCCTTCAGTCTTTACCAGCATCAGGGTCTTTTCCAGTGAGTCAGTTCTTCACATCAGGTGGCCAAAGTACTGGAGTTTCAGCTTTAGCATCAGTCCTGCCAGTGAATGGTCAGGACTGATTTCCTTTAGGATTGACTGGTTGCATCTCCTTGCTGTCCAAGGGACTCAAGAGTCTTCTCAAGCACCACAGTTAAAAAGCATCAATTCTTCAGCACCCAGCTTTCCTTATGGTCCAACTCTCACATCCATACATGACTACTGGAAAAACCATACCTTTGACTAGACAAATCTTTGTCAGGTTGCCACCTCCAGTGATTTTGGAGCTCAAGAAAATAAAATCTGTCACTGATTCCATTGTTTCACCATCTGTTTGCCATGAAGTGATGGAACCGGATGCCATGATCTTAGTTTTTTGAATATTGACTTTTAAGCCAGATTTTTCACTCTCCTCTTTCACTTTCATCAAGAGGCTCTTTAGTTTTTCTTCGTTTTCTGCATAAGGGTGGTATCATCTGCATATCTGAGGTTATTGATATTTCTCCCAGCAATCTTGAGTCCAGCTTGTGCTTCATCCAGCCCAGTGTTTCTCATGATGTACTCTGCATGTGAGTTAAATAAGCAAAGTGACAATATACAGCCTTGATGTACTCCTTCCCCAATTTGGAACCAGTCCATTGTTCCATGTCCAGTTCTAACTATTGCTTCTTGACCTGCATGCAGATTTCTCAGGAGGCAGGTCAGGTGGTCTGGTATTCCCATCTCTTTAAGAATGTTCCACATTTTGTAGTGATCCACACAGTCAAAGGCTTTGGCATAGTCATAAAACAGAAGTAGATGTTTTTCTGGAATTCTCTTGCTTTTTCTGCATTCCAACGGATGACGGCAATTTGATCTCTGGTTCCTCTGCCTTTTCTAAATCCAGCTTGAACATCTGGAAGTTCTCGGTTCATGTACCGGCTTGGAGAATATTGAGCATTGCTTTGCAAGTGTGTGAGATGAGTGCAATTGTGCAGTAGTTTGAATATTCTTTGGCACTGCATTTCTTTGGGATTGAAATGAAAACTGACCCTTTCCAGTCCTGCAGCCACTACTGAGTTTTCCAAATTTACTGGCATATTGAGTGTAACACTTTCACAGCGTCACCTTTTAGGAGTGGAAATAGCTCAGCTGGAATTCTATCACCTCTACTAGCTTTGTTTGTAGTGATGCTTCCTGAGGCCCACTTGAATTTGCGCTCCAGGATGTCTGGCTCTAGGCGAATATTCCACTGTGTGGAACACACCCTTATTTTGTATGCCGTCAAGAAAGCAGACACTTCCAGCTAAACACAGGCAGTGACTTCCTGTCTCTCCCCTTCTAACTGGAAGCCCTCAGGGAAGTCCAGAGGCCACTGCAGGGGGCCTGGGCGCCTCTTGCTGCAGCAGGACTTCCTCCTCAGGGCAGTCCAGCAGCCTTCCTGACCCTGAGGGCCACCGTCTCTCAGCTTTTGTCCCCACCCCGGCAGCCCTCCTGGTTGAGCAGATGTGTCTGTGTGGACAGCAGTTCCCTTCTCCAACAGATCTTCCTGACCCAGGAATCAAACTGGGGTCTCCTTCATTGCATGCGGATTCTCTGCCAGCTGAGCTATCAGTGAACCCCAAAGGGAAGGTGAAAGTCACTCAGTTGTGTCCAACTCTTTGCAAGTCCATGGGCTACCATGGAATTCTCCAGGCCAGAATACTGGCATGCGTAGCCTTTCCCTTCCAGGGGATCTTCCCAACCCAGGGATCGAACCCAGGTCTCCCACATTGCAGGTGGATTATTTACCACCTGAGCCACCTGCAGATGGAAGAACAAGCTGACCCCAGGGACAGCATGTGAAAGCATGCGTCTCCATCCTGGTAAACCACATCTGCTGGAATCCAGCCAGCCGCTGACTTGGGTTGGGGAAGTTGTCTGATTTCGCATTTTACAAGCTTGTGCTTCCCCTGCCCCCAACACACACACAGTTTCAGAGCTGCAGAAATTCAAGCCCAGTGTGTACAGAGGAGGAGACTGAGGCTCAGAGAGGCTGCCCGTCCCTGCACCTGGCGCAGCCCTCCCCTTGGCACACTGCAGGAGGGTCACCTGCCCGGAGCGTCTCCTCAGGGCCACAGGCACTTCCTCGAGAGCTGTGAGAGGTTAACTGCTTTCCCGAAAAGCAGACTCCAGGAGAAGGAAGGGCCTCGCCTGTCCCGCAGGGGGGGCTGCCAGCAGTTTCTGCATCTGGCGGTTGTTTTAGGCCCTGCCCTGCTGCTGACCAGTGACAGCATAAAACAGCGCCTTGGCTCCACTGCTCTGGACAGGTAGGAGGCCTCCGCGTGGGGACGGCCTGACCGAGCCCAGCCTCCTGCTCTCAGGGGGCCCTGCCCAGCCATGAAACACACCAGGGTGTCTGTGCTTTCCAGTGTCCACGAGTACCGGCTGTCCAGCTGGCTGGGGCAGCAGGAGGACATCCACCGGATCGTGCCTGTCTCTTATACACATCTGGCTCCTCAGNCATTGATCCCTGAGGAAGGCTTTCTTATCTCTCCTTGCTATTCTTTGGAACTCTGCATTCAGATGTTTATATCTTTCCTTTTCTTCTTTGCTTTTCACTTCTCTTCTTTATGCAGCTATTTGTAAGGCCTCCCCTCCCCAGACAGCCATTTTGCTTTTTTGCATTTCTTTTCCATGGGGTTAAAGGCAAACAAAATCGGCAAACAGGAAAGACAAAAGAGATTTTCACATTGAAACTTTTCTTACTGTGCCTCCAGTAGGTTAGTCACTGCCCATCATTCACAGGTACAAAGCAGAGCCCTGGCAAAGGATCTATGTCAACAATGAGTGTCAGTCATGTTCCAAGCTGGAGCTGGGGCTGCTGCATGGGAAGCTGTGTTTCACTAGGGCCATAAGACCAGGCTGTGAACACCCCTGAATGCCCAACTGAGTGGAGAGCTTGTCTGAAAGCAACAGGAGATTTGTAGGAGAGGAGATTTGTAGGCAAGGAATGAAGTAGAACAGGGCTTCCCTGGTGGCTCAGCAGTAAAGAATCTGCTTGCAATGCAGGATACAGGGCTTCAATCCCTGGATTGGGAAGATCCCTGGGATCAGGGAATGGCAACCCACCCCAGTACTCTTGCCTGGAGAATTCCATGGACAGAGGAGCCTGGCAGACCTTGGTTGATGGGGTCTCAAAGAGTTGGACACGACTGAGGGGCTAACACACACAATAAAGTGGAACAACAGCGTGAGGCAAGCCAGTGACGGCAGCGCCGTCTGCCTGAGCAGAGGGGAGGCTATGTGACCACAAGAGCCCGTGGACAGGCACTGGGGCTGGAAAGACTCCTGCCCGCACCACAGCATTACCGCACAGCCACACTGGTACAAAGTCCAAACTTGCTAGCTCAGCATCCCCTTCATTACCTGGGTCCTCTGCATTTCCATTGGTTTCAGTGGCATGGCCCATTCATCAGTCCACTAGCTGAAAGAGTTTGTGCTTCTCTCTGAATCATGGTTTCCCTGGCCTCTGGGCCCTGACTCTCTCCTTCTGTTTTCTATACTGGTTGCCTGACAGATCCTCTACACGTAAGGCAAACCTAAGTGTTTGCTCTTCCTGCTGCCATTTCTCTGCTCACCCACCCCCTAAGCCTAAAATGTTCCCCTCCCCTGGCTACTGACTTACAGCCCCCCATTTTCAAGTTCCTGCCAAGTTACCATCTAATCGGTCATGCATTCCCCTAGATAAAAAAAGGAAAAACCCACTTGCTCCCTATGATGCCTAAAACTACCAATTTATGCCCCTCATCCACTCTTGTGATCTCTTGAATTAGATCTGTTTGATCTTGCTACTACATCTGTTTGATCTTGCTACCAGCGTGAGGATTCTACCAGTTGCTGAGGATGTTTATTCCAATTATATATGCCATTTTTGAGGAGATTAGCACAGAGATGGGTTTGGAGGACCATTGGGTCCATGGAAAATAGACCTGAGTTAAAACATCATTGATTGCTCGACCTCCATAAACCCCTACTTGACTAGCAGACCTTAGTGATGTTTGAGGTCTCCTGAAATCGGTGTCAGTTCAGAGCCAGTGTCTGGTATCCTCAAAGATCTGATTATCTCCTTTTCCCCAATGCTGAAGTACTCTGGTAAAGGACCACAGCCCATTCTGAGATGCTAGGAGAAAGGTGAACAGTATAAAGATGTGGCAGCGGAGAGAGAGCCTTCCTCCAGGACGCTCAGCCTCTTATCTTTCAAGGGGACCTGGATCTTAAACTGGCTAAGGTGGTGAATCACTTTTTCTTTCCTTTGTAACTTGTATTTGCTTTTGTTTGTGCACAGCCATTATCCTGAGACCTAGCTGTGCTACCGGGTGGTTTTACCATGGGTCGTATTGCTACGGATACTTCCGGAAGCTGAGGAACTGGTCTGAGGCTGAGGTAAGAAATCTGGCTCCTGCTCAGAGAGGTNTGGTGAATCACTTTTTCTTTCCTTTGTAACTTGTATTTGCTTTTGTTTGTGCACAGCCATTATCCTGAGACCTAGCTGTGCTACCGGGTGGTTTTACCATGGGTCGTATTGCTACGGATACTTCCGGAAGCTGAGGAACTGGTCTGAGGCTGAGGTAAGAAATCTGGCTCCTGCTCAGAGAGGTGTCTCTAGAGCAAGGGAACAGCTGAAGCTCCAGGTGTCATTCAACTCGGAGCCAAGGGTCCTTCCCTGGTGTTCCGAGAAGTCAGCTGGCAGGTGAAGTGGAGAGAAGAGGGTTACCCCTTCAACTCCTCTAATGTTGTAAGCATCGATGGAGCACATCAAGGGGCAAAAGGCAGAAGTAGTGGCATATTTCCTCTTTGGGGGCTCTGAAATCACTGCATTGGTGACTGCAGCCATGAAATCAGAAGACATTTGCTTCTTGGCAGGAAAACTATGACAAACCTAGACAATGTGTTGGAAAGCAGAGACATTACTCTGCCAGTAAAGGTCCATATAATCAAGGCTATGTTCTTCCCAGTGGTCATATGCAGTTGTGGTTGTGAAAGTTGGACCATAAAGAAGGTGGAGCACCGAAGAATTGATGCCTTCGAACTGTGATGCTGGAGAAGACTCCTGAGAGTCCTCTGGACAGCAAAGAGATCAAACTAGTCAATCTTAAGGGAAATCAACCCTGAATACTCATTGGAAAGACTGATGCCGAAGCTGAAACTCCAGTATTTTGGTCATTGGATGTGAACAGCCAACTCATTGAAAAAGTCCCTGATGCTGGGAAAGATTGAGGGCAGGAGGAGAAGAGGGCATCAGAGGATGAAATGGCTGGATGGCATCACTGATGCAGTGGACATGAACTTGGGCAAACTTTGGGAGATGGTGAGGGACAGGGAGGCCTGGCATGCTGCAGTCCATGGCTTTGCAAAGAGTTGGACACGACTGGGTGACTAAACAATGACAAATTGATGGAGTGCATGCTACAGGCCCAGACCCTGGAGGGGCTGCAAAGGCATGAGAATGAACCAGAGACAGCCTCCACTTGGGGAGTCCATTATCAGGGAAAAAGACAGAAGCACATTAAGGATGAGATGAGGAATTTACAGGAAGAACAACTTGAATTGCTGTACAAGATTTACCAGCCTCAGAGTCATCTGACAGAGAGTGAAGCATTCCAAACACATGGAAGGCCTTAGTGTCCCCACAACTCAACAAATGCATTGGTTTTATTTCACTGAGGCTTTCCTAAGAGATACCCATGTAGCCAGTCAGAGTAAGTTACCTTGGAATGTGAGGAGTCAGGGCTGCTGTGTCTCTGAATTGTGGTTGTTTTACTGGAGTGACTGACTGGGGCGAACAGTGGGGATATGGGGTATGATCTGGGTCCACAATGGCCTCAGACGTTTGTACTGCCTGTCCCCAGAGAGCCCAAAGCTAATTCTACCAAAACAAAGAGGAAGATATCCGGGGAGCTTTGGAATAATCCGTGTGCTCAGTCACTTCAGTCATGTCCAACTCTTTGCGACCCCATGGACTGTAACTGGCATGCTCCTCTGTCCGTGGGATTCTCCAGGCAAGAATACTAGAGTGGGTGGCCCTGCCCTTCGCCAGGGGATCTTCCCAACCCGGGGTTTGACCTGCATCTCCTGTGTCTCCTGCACTGCAGGCAGATTCTTTACCCACTGAGCCACCTTGGAAGCCCACCTGGGAAGTCCAAGTCTACATTGGAATAATATAGGTGCGCATTTAAATCATGCTTTGCCAGGCATTATTTCGAGCTATACCTTGCTTTACCAGCTTTCTTCTATAACATGGGGATAATACTTTCACTCCATGGGGCAGTTGCAGAAAACCTCTGGCATAGATGCTCAATTCAGATATTCAAAGCAAAAACAGTCCATAAGATTGCTACCGAGCGTTAGCAGAGTTAACCACTTCTGAACCAGAGTGCAGAGAAGGTGTCGGGAAGGACTGGAGAAACTGACCCCACAGTGCTGTGCTTCTTGACTCCTAGCTGCTCTCTTAGTCCACAAAACTCCTGGAGGCAATGGAGCTGGCATGAAAATGACAGGTAAACCCAATCTCAGACTGAAGAAGCAGAGCTCTGGGTTCTAGCTATGTGAATTTACAGGGAAAATATCACGTAAACCAACTGAGCCTGTTTGCTCTTCTGTTCCAGGAATCTTTGTGATTGGTACACTCCCTAAATGTGGACTGGTAATCCAGCTTCCACACCTCTCAAATTTGAAAGGCAAATGAAATTATGGATGTGAAAACAGTTGGGTTTTGTAAAGTGGCTGGCGCTTAGTGTGAGGACTGCTAAGTCACTTCAGTCGTGTCCAAATCTTTGCGACCCTTTGGTCTGTAGCCCACCAGGCTCCTCTGTCCATGGGATTCTCCAGGCAAGAATACTAGAGGGAGTTGCCGTGCCTTCCTCCAGGACTAAATTATCCTGAAACAGTAACCACATCTAATACTGAGCAAGTTCAAAGGCAAGGATTAGAGTAGCAACCACAGTCAAACCATGCTTTTATTAAATTAAGATTTATCATGTGGGCAGATCCTGTAACAAAGCCCAGGAGAGCATGAAGTATGTGTCTCTGTCTGTGAAGTGTGTGTATATAAAATGATTTTTCAGTTGGGCAGTAAGTTTCTAGTTAGAGAATGGCACATTTTACAATCAGTGGTCTCAGACTTATTGAAGAATATTACTATAATACATAGTATTATAGTTATTGTTATTATGAGGCTGACAGTTCCATCCTCATAACAACTCCCTTGTGTAGCCATAATTATGTCCTCCATTTTACAGATGAGCAAGAGAGGTGCAGGGACTTGTCAAGGTCACATATACAAATGAGAGGCAAGTCCAGGACCCCAGGCACTTCCCCTGGCCCTAAAGCTCGTGACCTGGCCTCGAGGAGACCCGACACCTGTGACATTGTGCTTTCTCCCATGATGACGGGAAGTCTTCTGTGGGGTTTAGATCCTGAAAGGCGGTGGGGGCTGTGTGTGCATGCTGCTTGGTGAGCTAGGGTTCTGAGGTGAAGGCTGTGCTTTTCTTTTTTTCTAATTATTTGAAATACAGTTGATTTACAGTATCCCAGTTTCAGGTGTACAGCAAAGTGATTCAGTTGTACATATACCTCTATCAACATATTTTTTTAGATTCTTTTCCCTTATAGGTCTTTACAAGGTGTTGAGTAGAGTTCCCTGTGCTATACAGTAGATCCTTGTTGTTGATCTGTTTCATATATTGTAGTATGTATATTTTAATCCCAACCTTCGAATTTATCCCTCCCCCTCTGACCCCTTTGGTAACCAGAAGTTTGTTTTTTATGACTGTGAGTCTGTTTCTGTTTGGTAAATAAGTTCACCTGCATCATTTTTTAGATTCCACATATAAGTGGTATCATATGGTATTTGTCTGACTTACTCCACTTAGTATGATAGTCTCTAGGTCCTTCCATATTGCCACAAATGTTATTACTTCATTCTTTTTTGTGGCCAAGTAATAGACTCTGATGGAGAAGGCAATGGCACCCCACTCCAGTACTCTTGCCTGGAAAATCCCATGGGCAAAGGAGCCTGGTAGGCTGCAGTCCATGCGATCACTAAGAGTCGGACACGACTGAGCGACTTCACTTTCACTTTTTATTTTCACTTTTCACTTTCATGCATTGGAGAAGGAAATGGCAACCCACTCCAGTGTTCTTGCCTGGAGACTCCCAGGGACAGGGGAGCCTGGTGGGCTGCCATCTATGGGGTCGCACAGAGTCAGATACGACTGAAGTGACTTAGCAGCAATAGACTCTAATGCTGGGAGGGATTGGGGGCAGGAGGAGAAGGGGACGACAGAGGATGAGATGGCTGGATGGCATCACTGACTCCATGGATGTGAGTTTGAGTGGACTCCAGGAGTTGGTGATGGACAGGGAGGCCTGGNAATAGACTCTAATGCTGGGAGGGATTGGGGGCAGGAGGAGAAGGGGACGACAGAGGATGAGATGGCTGGATGGCATCACTGACTCCATGGATGTGAGTTTGAGTGGACTCCAGGAGTTGGTGATGGACAGGGAGGCCTGGCGTGCTGCAATACATGGGGTCACAAAGAGTTGGACATGACATAACTGAACTGAACTGAACTGAATAGTCCGTTATTTCTCAGCCCATAATGGACTATTACTCAGCCATAAAAAAAGATATACCATATCTTCTTCATCCATTTGTCTGTTGATGGACATTTAGGGTGTGGACTATGTTTTTAAACCTCGTGTCTCCTCCTTGCCCTCAGCTCGAGTGTCAGTCATATGGAAACGGAGCCCATTTGGCATCTATCCTGAGTTTAAAGGAAGCCAGCACCATAGCAAAGAACATAGGTGCCTATCAAAGAAACAAGCCAGTGTGGATTGGCCTGCATGACCCGCAGAAGGTAACCTCAGACCTGGCCCACTCGTGGCCCCGTGGGAAAAGCAGATAGACAGCTCCTGTTTGGGAAACGGCCCGAGGCCCACTGGCAAGGGCACACACAACAGATCTTCAGTCACCTGCCTGCAACTGATAGAGGCCAAGGCTGCCAGGCTGGGGACAAAGCAATGTCCTCCACTTACAGACCTATCCATTTAGAGCCCTCTCAAATCTTTCCAAACACAAAAGTATCAGAGCCTTTCAAAAAAGGTTTCTGTAAGTATATAAGGGTATATACATATACAAATAAACACAGACACACACAGAGAGTCTTATGAGATCCTGCTTAATTAAATTCCAATTAGATCTTGAGTTAAAGTGGAAAGCTTTCAGTTAAGCTTTTCACTAGATGCTGTCACGTGTTTTATGCCATCCTTAACTTTCTTCACTGGTCTTTCATTTTACCCCTTTCAGTACCTCTTTGTAAGAAATGACATGTGAGGTTGCTGAAGTCTCCGTGTGGGACCTGCAATTTATAGATTCTTTGTGGGGCTTCTATGTTAACCAAAAAAAAGCACAAAGAATACAAGGAGAAAAATCCTAGACTTTGTGTTTCTTAATAAACTTTGTTATAGATGTTACAAATAATTTATACAGTTAATTTCACACTACAATCAACCAGAGCTCTCTCATTCAAAGATAAATATTTACATCTATTTCTATCTGATTTTTATTTATTTTTTTAATTGAAGGAATTTATACCAGATTTTTTTAATTTAAATTTTTACCTTCATGACTGAGGCTAATAAACAGCCTAACGAATTGTGCAATGAATGTATCAAAGAAATACAAATTAGAATAACAATATAATTTGACTTAGATTACTAGACATATGCTATGTCTTAATGAATAATATTTTTAAGATAAGGAGAAATTTCCCAGTAAATGACAGTATAAATTCCTACAACTGAACTGTTTTTGAAAAGCAATTTGGAAATGCATTTGAATATCCTTGAAATATGCATGCCCCTTGGTCATTAATTCTACTTCTAGGATTCTAGTTTTAAAAAATAATTTTAAGTACAGAAACAGCTTTACAAATAAAATTGTTCATAGCGGTATTCTTTTCAGTAATTGTAAATTGGGAACAACATAACCATCAATCAATAGGAGAATTAGCAAGGTAAATTGTGGTACATTCTTACCATTAAAAAATATTTGGAAAGCAAAATACTACAAAATTGAATATATATGTTTTAAAGGCTACCACATTTTTCAGTACATAAAAATATTGTGATAGATAAAAATGGTTACACCACAAGTAAATATGGTGAAATATTAGTAATGTTCTCTTCCTGAAGGTTAAATGGAATGACTTTTCTATTTTCCCTTCACACATTTCTGTGCTTTCCCAAGTTTTACAGTGAAAGCTGTGTTTACGGGGGCTGCAGTGACCATCTGGGCTGTGAGCAGGTGGGCAGCCTAATGTGTACGTGTTTCCCAACTCCTGGCATTTGCAGAAGCAGCAATGGCAGTGGATCAATGGAGCCGCGTACACTTACAGGTCCTTGTCTGGCGAGTCCGTGGGGGAGAACAAGTACTGTGCTGCGATGAATGCCAAGACCAGTAAGTTCTACCACATCTCTTCCCGAATCCCAGCTCCTTCTCTTTCCTGTTAAGAGCGAAGTTGGACATTGACTTCTTTTTGCACCGTTTCACACCAACAACTCCACAGGACAGTGGCCTTGTCCCAGACATTACTCACTGACCGTTTGTGACCATTTCACAATGTTTTCTTTTACTCCAATCATTTTTTTCTTTTTCAATAACTCATTTTAACTGAAGTATAGTTGATGAACAAAGTTGTATTAATTACTGCTATACAGCAAATGATTATATTCACTTTTTTCACATTCTCTCTCTCTTTTTTTTTTTTTACCAGCCCCAAGCATCCTGCATCCTGCATCAAACATAGACCGGCACCTCATTTCTTACATGATAGTATACATGCTTCAATGCCATTCTCCCAAA
>SJYV01010714.1:429202-522182 GCA_006410875.1 Neotragus pygmaeus | reverse complement strand
TTTCATCAGTGTTTTATAGTTTTTGATATATTGGTCTTTAGTTTCTTTAGGTAGGTATATTCCTAAGTATTTTATTCTTTTTGTTGCAATGGTGAATGGAATTGTTTCCTTAATTTCTTTTTCTACTTTCTCATTATTAGTGTATAGGAATGCAAGGGATTTCTGAGTGTTGATTTTATATCCTGCAACTTTACTATATTCATTGATTAGCTCTAATAGTTTTCTGGTGGAGTCTTTAGGGTTTTCTATGTAGAAGATCATGTCATCTGCAAATAGTGAGAGTTTTACTTCTTCTTTTCCAATTTGGATTCCTTTTATTTCTTCTTCTGCCCTGATTGCTGTGGCCAAAACTTCCAGAACTATATTGAATAGTAGTGGTGAAAGTGATCACCCTTGTCTTGTTCCTGACTTTAGGGGAAATGCTTTCAATTTTTCACTATATTGAGGATAATGTTTGCTGTGGGTTTCTCATATATAGCTTTTATGTTGAGGTATGTTCCTTCTGTGCCTGCTTCTGGAGAGTTTTTATCATAAATGGATGTTGAATTTTGTCAAAGGCCTTCTCTGCATCTATTGAGATAATCATATGACTTTTATTTTTCAATTCGTTAATGTGGTGAATTACATTGATTGATTTGTGGATATTTAAGAATCCTTGCATCCCTGGGATAAAGCCCACTTGGTCATGGTGTATGATCTTTTTAATGTGTTGTTGGATTCTGATTGCTAGAATTTTGTTAAGGATTTTTGCATCTATGTTCATCAGTGATATTGGCCTGTAGTTTTCTTGTTTTGTGGTGTCTTTGTCAGGTTTTGGCATTAGGGGGATGGTGGCCTCATAGAATGAGTTTGGAAGTTTACCTTACTCTGCAATTTTCTGGAAGAGCTTCAGTAGGATAGGTGTTAGCTCTTCTCGAAATTTTTGGAGAAGTCAAATATTCTCTTTTTTATGTTTTTTTATCATAGTAAAAGTCACATAATATAAAACACTATTTTAAAACACTATTATAAACACCACGTTTAACTGTATAGCTCAGTGGCACTAAGGTCATTCACATTGTTGTGCAACTCTCACCATCCTCCATCTCTCAAATTTTTCACCTCTTTAAACTGAAACTCTGTCCCCATTAAACACTAAATCCCCCTTCCTTCTCTCCACATCCCTATTCCCACCCCCATCCCTGGCATCTACCACTGACCTTTCTGACTCTATGAGTTTGACTATTCTAGGTATCTCACGTAAGTGGAATCAAATAGTATTTGTCTGCACCCACTGTATATTGGAATGCATTTTTAAGATTGACTTAATACATGGTCTATGAGCAGACAGACCCTTTTTTTGTTCTCACTATGCTACACAGTATGTTCTCGTCAGTTATCTATTTTAAACACAGTAGTGTATATGTGTCAATCCCAATCTCCCAATCCATCCCTCCCCTTTTCCCCTCTAGGTGTCCATCCATTTGTTCTCTGCATCTGTGTCTCTGTTTATCTTAAAATTCTGTCCTGTACCATGAGGGGGAAATATGCCATATTTGGGGAAACCCAGAGTACAGGGAGCAAGTACATGTAACTGCTTTCAGGCTTCTTTATAGTCAGATTCCCCACAAGCCCTAGAAACCCCACTTTGCTCATATTCTCCGAGTTTCATCCCAGAACATAGCGCCCAGAACCTCGGCTGCAAGCTGGGCACCGTCACTGCAGCCTCTTCAGTTCTCTTGCCTGCCTTCAAGGTTTGCTTTTCATGCTAGTATGTTAGGGTTTTCAGCCTTGCTACAAATGCTGTTTGGGGTGGGTCATGATTTGTTGTGGGAGCTGCCCTGTGCATTATAGGGTTAGCATTCCCTAGTCACTAACCAGCAGATACCAGCAACATACACACACACACACACACACACTCACACACACACACACACAGGTTGTAACAACCAAAAATGTCTGCAGACTTTGCTAAATGTCCCCGAAAGTGTTAGTTGCTCAGTCATGTCCAACTCTTTGCAACCCCACAAACTGTAGCCTGACAAGCTCCTCTGTCCTTGGAATTTGCCAGGCAAGAGTGGGTAGCCATTCCCTTCTCCAGGTGATCTTCCTGACCCAGGGATTGAATCTACATCTCCTGCATTGGCAGGCAGATTCTTTACCATCTGAGCCACAAGGAAAGTCCTAAATATTGCCTGGGGGGACAAAATCATCCTATATGAGAACCATGGCTAATAAGCGACATGAAAAGGAAACAGAATGTCAAAGATGTAAAAGATGCTTGATCTGAAAGAGAACGTCACAGTGTGTTTAAAAGGCCTTCGTAGTGTCACCAGGATTCCCCCACTAGCCAGGGGTTGAGCCTGGGCAGGACTGAGGACTCAGGTACTGGGGCTCAGGTGGAAAAGGATGTGGAACAGGCTTACTATTGTCTGAAGAATAAAGGTTATATGCAAAAAGTTTCTGACAACAAAGTGATGAACATGTGGAGACAAACTCTGAGGTGAGCGCTAAGCAAAGCTTCAGAGGTCTAAGTGGGTCATATCACAGACCAAGGAGGCACTTCCCACAGTCTCTAACGGACTACAGCTGCTGTTTAAGGAATAAGTCATCTCTGATGGAGGGAATACACCAAGATCAATATGTAGAAATTTACCAAAATGTAAATTTCTATCCAAGCTAAGGAAAATATTCTCAACAATCAGCACGGTCCAAAAATATAATGAGCTACCCTAGAAAGTAGTGAGAAACCCATCAGTAGAGTTAACCAGCAAAAGTGGACATTGTGGTTGATATTGGGGCTTCCCTGGTGGTTTAATGGTAAAGAACCTGCCTGCCAATGCAGGAGACATGGGTTCGATCCCTGGGATGGGAAGATCCCCAAGAGGAGAAAATGGCAACCTATTTCAGTATTCTTGCCTGGGAAATCCCATGGACAGAAGGAGCCTGGCGAGTTTGATGCATGAAGCAAGGGACTCAAAGCCAGTGCTCTGGGACAATCTAGAAGGATAGGGTGGGGAGATNGTTCAGGTGAAGCCAACTCCGCCCTGCCTGCCTTGAAGGGTGACGGCAGGGATCCTATGAGGTGGCTTGCAAAAATGCTTTGGTCCTCTAGAAATACACCTGCGTGTAGGGATGTTCCTCACCTCTACCAGCCCCTGGGGAAATCCAATGGGGAAACGGGGCTTTACAGAGTGACTCCGAGTTTGAGGTGTGAAGATGAAGCAGGTGCATGTATGTGACGGCCATGAAGGGGGAGGAGAGAGATGTCCCAAGGGCAGTGCTGCATCCGTGGGAATGATCATGCTAACAGCAGGCCTACTCCTGCTCATCAGGGCTAAACCAAGTATGTGTCAGGCGGAATGATGCTCCCCAGAGCTGTCCACGTGTTAATCCCTGGACCTGTGAACATGTCACCTTATGTGACTGTGTTAGTCTGCTCGGGCTGCCGTGACCCAGGACCGCAGACTGGGTGCGGGAAAGAGAGGTCGATTTCCTCGCAGTTCCGGAGGCAAGAAGCTCAGGCAGAGTCGGCTTCTCCCGAGGCCTCTCTCCTTGGCTTGCGGATGCCGTCTTCTCCCAGCATCCTCGCATCCTCTTCCTCTGAATGTCTGTGTCTCGCCTCCTCTTCTTATAAAGACACGTGTCACACTGGAGCGGGGCCCATCCCAATGACCTCATTCTAGCTTAATCACCCCGTTAGAGACCGTGTCTCCAGGGGCTTCCCAGGTGGCTAAGACTCCGAGCTTCCAATGCAGGGGGCACAGGTTCAATCCCTGGGTTGGGAGGATCCCCTGGAGGAGGACATGGCAACCCACTCCAGCATTCTTGCCTAGAATCCTGTGGTCAGAGGGGCCTGGCGGGCTGCAGTTCACGGGGTCAGACAGACACCCCTGGAGCGACTTAGCACGCATGCACAGACACTCCTCAGCCCATGACGATGGCAGAAGGGTCTTTGTACTTTGCAGACGTTACTAAGTTAAGGATCTTGTGATGAGGAGATGACTCTGGGTTATTTGGTGAGCTCATTGTAATCACAAGGGTCCTCTAAAGAGGAAGACAAGAGAGGCAGAATCAGAGAGAAGCTGGAAGATGCCCGGCTGCTGCCTCTGACTCTGGAGGGAGGGACCCTGAGCCAAGGAATGCAGGCAGCCGCTGGACGCGGGCAGAGACCAGAAAACAGGTTCTCCCCTCCGGTCTCCAGAAGGAGCACAGTCCTGCTGACACCCTGATGTTCAATTGAGTCAGTGATGCCATCCAACCATCTCATCTTCTGTCATCCCCTTCTCCTCCTGCCCTCAATCTTTCCCAGCATCAGAGTCTTTTCTAATGAGTCAGCTCTTTGCATCAGGTGGCCAAAGTATTGGAGTTTCAGTTTCAACATCAGTTCTTCCAATGAATACCAAGGACTGATCTCCTTTAGGATAGACTGGTTGGATCTCCTTGCAGTCCAAGGAACTCTCAAGAGTCTTCTCCAACACCACAGTTCAAAAGCATCAATTCTTTGGCACTCAGCTTTCTGTATTGTCCAACTCTCACATCCATACATGACTACTGGAAAAACCATAGCTCTGATTAGATGGACCTTTTAGCATCATTGAATAGATTTAATGAAACTGTTTGTCAAGGAAGGTAACATGTGTCCCTATACTTCTGTAGCAAATCTTCTAGCTAAAGAAAGAACATTCTTGGATGGCTTTACTCTCAGTATTTAACTGTATTGATGCTTTTGAACTGTGGTGTTGGAGAAGACTCTTGAGAGTCCCTTGGACTGCAAGGAGTTCCAACCAGTCCATTCTAAAGGAGATCAGTTCTGGTTTTTCTGTGGAAAGACTGATGCTAAAGCTGAAACTCCAATACTTCGGCCACCTCATGAGAAGAGCAGACTCATTGGAAAAGACTCTGATGCTGGGAGGGATTGGGGGCAAGAGGAGAAGGGGACAACAGAGGATGAGATGGCTGGATGGCATGACCGACTCGACGGACAGGAGTTTGGGTGAACTCCAGGAGTTGGTGATGGACAGGGAGTCCTGGTGTACTGCAATTCATGGGGTCACAAAGGGTCGGACACAACTGAGGGACTGAATTGAACTGAACTGAACTGAACATTTGGTGCCAATCAATTTTACCAAAAAAGCAAATTTAGCATGAAAATCTTAAGGTATTACTCAGAAATTAATTAAGCATAATTGTACAGAATATTACTTTTCCCCCACATTATCAGCAAAATGAAAATACACGTTTAGAAGTTTTTTTCAGAGAACAGTCTAACTCCCTAAATTAGCCCTATGGGGGACAGGGGTACATGACTCTAGCTTGAGAAACATCTTTCAGTGTTTACGTTCATAAGGCAAGTATTTATACTCCATCATCAGCCCAGGAGTTCTCATATTTCACGTCAGAAGACAAGAAAAGAGCCTTTATTTTGTTGTGCAATGAACTTAGGTGCTAATCCCAGGTATGTCAATCAATAGCTGTGTGACCTTGAACAGCTTGCTCAACCTCTCTGAGGTGGTTTTTCCACCTGTAAAATGAGGAGGAATAAAGATTCTTTTTTAAGATCATTGAGTAGATTTAACGAAACTGTTTGTCAAGGAAGGTAACGTGTCCGTATACTTCTGTAGCAAATCTAGCTAAAGCAAGAACATTCTTGGATAGCTTTATTCTATGCATTTAACTGTATATTGCCTCAGGCAGTCACTGTCCATGGATAAGAATTCAGCAGAAAGTTTTGGCTTTCAGGTAACGTTCCTGAGATTTGTGGTGAGCACAGTTGTCACAGGGAAAGAGGTGGATCATCTGCATGAGCGGTTCTAGAACAGGGGTGACCCACTGTGCTCTGAACGAGAGGGTGGCCCAGCCTGTGACTCTGTAAAGGCCTGGAAGCAGCTTTTCCAACGTAGTGCTTGTTCTTTGAGGAACACTGTTTGAGTACAAGAGGGGGACCCAAGACGGTGGTGAGCTTAGAGCCCAAGCACTGACCACCACCTGGACCAGAAATGCTTTTCCTGTGGCAGTGGACAAATACATCAACTGAACATGTCTGACCACTCTCTGTCCACTCTCAGAGCACTCAGATGACCAAGAGCTGTAGCAGCAGACCAGTATCTGAGAGAGCCATCTGCTCCTGTGAAGGATACATGCATTATACACGGGTGGCCTGGATGCTCACAACCACTGCAGATTTTCTGAACAGCAGTGGACTGTGATGAGACTGAGTTTGAATGGGAGCAAATATAAAGTGGCTTGCAAAAGTTTTCATAAGAGTTGTTGTTCAGTCCACTAGGTTGGGTCCAACTCTTTGCAACCCCATGGACTGCAGCACACCAGGCTTCCCTCTCTTTTGCTATCTCCCGCAGTTTGCTCAAACTCACATCCATTGAGTTAATGATGTCATCCAACCATCTCGTCCTCTGTCATCCCCTTTTCCTCCTGCCTTCAATCTTTCCCAGCATCAGGGTCTTTACTAATGAGTCAGCACTTTGCATTAGGTGGCCAAAGTATTGGAGCTTCAGCTTCAGCATCAGTCCTTCCAATGAATATTCTGGGTTGATTCCTTTAGGATTGATTGGTTGATCTCCTTGCTGTCCAAGGGACTCTCAAAAGTCTTCTCCAATACCACAGCTCAAAAGCATCAATTCTTCAGTGTTCAGCCTTCTTTATCGTCCAACTGTCACATCCATACAAGACTACTGGAAAAATCATAGCTTTGACTATATATATTTTTCACTGGAGAAAAGAGAGTAAATACAGCTTTATTGGAATATTAAAATTTTCTGACTTCCAGTAGAGCAGGGCAATACCTTTAAAGTTATTTTTTTAAGATTCTGAGTCTGAAAAGACTCTCAAAAGACTCTTCTTAGGACACAAGTGAACATGATAGAGGCTGGGTTACAAAAGCATGCCTATTGTCCATGTTGGGGCCAACCAACAGAGACGAGGGCTGACATATGGAGCAGCCAGTGGAAAACTCCATTTGGCTGCATTGAAATGTGAGATGCTACAGACATAGATAACAGACTTCTGTGGGATTAACAGATACAGATTATTATGTATAGAATGGATAAACAACAAAGTCATCCTATATAGCCTAGGGAACTATATTCAATATCCTATGATAAGCTATAATAAAAAGAATATGAAAAAGAATATATATAAACATATAATTGAATTACTTTGTTGTACAGAAAAAATTAATACAGTATTATAAATCAACTATATTCACTACACTTGATCTTGCCAAAGGCCGAGAAGCAATCAACTATACTTCAATAAAATAAAATAAAGAAGTGTCTGACTTCCCAGGTGACTCAGAATTCACCTGCCAATGCAGGAGCCATAGGAGATGTGGGTTCAGTCACTGGGTCAGGAAGATTCCTGGAGGAGGAAATGGCAACCCACTCCACTACTCTTGCCTGAAAAATCCCAAGGACAGAGGAGCCTTGTGGGCTACAGCTCATGAGGTTGCTAAGAATTGGACATGACTGAATTGTCTGGGCATGCATGCATGCAAAGAAATGTGAGATGCTACAAGAATCTTCCCCGTAACTTCCACTTGCACCCCATCTCCCGAGAAGAAATATTTAAATGTTGACTGGAAACAGTATTAAATTACTAGATAAAGCAGGTATCAGAAAGAGGTATCACAGGTATAAAGCAGGTATCACAAGAGGAGGCTAAGCTGGTTCTGCTCCACGGCTGTATGGAAGCTCTTGGAAGCTCGTAAAACTGCTTAAAAATAAAGAGAACTGCCAAATTATATTGTTAAATTTCTTGTAACATCTCAGAGAACAGAAGAGAGAACCTCAGCCTTACAGCAACTTAGAGGATTACCCTAATTTTAAATGAAGTTGCTGACATACACAGGAAGAAGAAAAGAACTTTAAGTATCATGTTACAACACAAGACTTTTGAAATGAGCCATGGAACAGGTCCTGCAAGCCTGGACCTTGTCCTGACCATGGAAAGATCAGGCTTTTCTGGATCAAGTTCTCCAGGAGGAACTCCTAGAGAGACATTATTCGAGAAACTTGCATTAACCAGAGAACTGGTAGGCCATTCAGATTGTCACTTCTAGTGAAAATAACTCAGCAGAAACAAAAAAAAGATGACGATATTGGCTGTTCTCAGGTAACGAATCAAAGAATAAAGTTGGACCGAGGCACTCGAGGTCGAATTCCTGCCAGCAAGATCTTAAGGAATGGGAGAAACATGTCCCAATCCCAGGTTAAAAGTTTATACCAAGAATGCAGTCGTTTTCTATTGATTAACAATTTATCACAAACTTAGTGGCTTAAAACATTGCATTTGTTATCTCAGAATGTCCATGGGTCAAGAGCCTCTGTATAACTTAGCTGGGTCCTTTTGCTTTCCGGAGGCAAAACCCAGATCTTAAAGGCCATCACAGCTCTCTGCCATCTGGTTCCCACAGAAGGTTCAAACATGGTGGTCTATGTCTTCAAAACTGACAACAGATGGTCTCTCTTAAAATGTACTATAAGCACAGGAGTTACTACTAGAACACTATCCATTCTATTTGATTGGCTAGAAGTAAGTTCCAGATTCCATCTACACTCAAAAGAAAGAAATAACACAAGAGATGTGACCCAGAGGTCACCTGAGAGTGTGTCTGCCGTACACTAACACAGTACAATTCATTATTGTGTGTTTGTGTGCATGTGCACATGGACAGGTGTGTCAGGTACACCATCACCTTGGTTTGTGTTCCTTTGGATTCAGATGTTGAAACAAGGGTTCACACGGAATTGGGAGATGATCCTAGAAAATCTGCAGGGAACTGAGGAACTGAAAAGGAAAGAAGGGCAGCTAATAAAGGGTGTGTGAAGGAATTATGAACTATTGACAACTTGAGCCTTTATCCCTCTTAAAAAATTCTGGAAGCCCACCTGCTTCACATGCTTCAGAGTTATCATACACTGGGGCAAGGGAGCTGAGATTTATACACCAACAGCAGGCACTGAAAATGGTGAGGCCTAAGAGGATACGGGCAGAGCCAGGCTGCAACTTCACAATCCCAAATATCACAAAGATGATCACTAGACTCCCACCCTTTGTACTTAGCATCTAACTACCCTGAGAAAAGGAAAACAGAGAAGAAGATGAATAAATATTCTATATATGAACTGTTAAGTTAGTGAAATACCAGGTCTCACTTAAAATCTATCCCTTGGGGAGAGAATTTGTGAATCCCAAACTGTAAATATTTGCAAGTAGTTTTCTCAGGTGAAAATACAATGGAATGAGAACATTTATTCACAAGAACTTCCAGAAGAACTCTTAAAGACCAGAAGTCCAGACAGGGCCATTCTCTGAGAAGGAAGCATATAGAGCAAAAAAAAACCCACAAAAACTATCCTTTCCAGGGAGCTGTCCCAAATAGGGAAGGGCACTTGATTGGAGCAGGAACTGAAAGATCCCTGAGCAAGAGGGTTACAGCAGAGATACAGTGGAGAGAGGAGAGAGACAGGACCCTTGGTTGGCCAAGCAGGCAAGGAGGGCCTTTGAGAATAGGAATGTCTAGTAAGATTTCTTTAACTCCTTGACGAGGTATATAATGTACACAAAAAAGCCAGCATATCAAAAGTACACACCTTAGTGAATTTTCACAAACAGAATACACCCATGGAACCAACACCCAGATTAAGAAACAAAGCATGACCATTCTCCTAGAAGCCGCCCTTGCACTCCACTCTAATCATGACCTCTTCCCCAAAGGTAACCGCCAGCCTGACTGTAAACAATAGAATTAACTTTGCCTGTTTCATGCTTTAAATGGAATCACACAATCACTACTCATTTTTGTCTGACTTCTTCCACTCAGCATCGTGTATGTGAGGCCATTTGTGTTGCTACATAATTGTAGGCCACTCATTCTCACACTATATAGGAGTCCATTCTGCAAACATGCCACATTTCATGTGTCCATTCTACTGATGATGGGCACTAGGGTAGTTTGTTGAAAGGATTTAGTTTGTATTTTTGTGATGTACAAAACAACCTTCTTCTCTGTCTCAACACAAAATCTTTCATCAATAATGGATGATATGAAGGGATTGTTTAAAGTGAATGCAAGGAACTTCCAGGTCCAGAGTGTCANCTTGATCTTGCCAAAGGCCGAGAAGCAATCAACTATACTTCAATAAAATAAAATAAAGAAGTGTCTGACTTCCCAGGTGACTCAGAATTCACCTGCCAATGCAGGAGCCATAGGAGATGTGGGTTCAGTCACTGGGTCAGGAAGATTCCTGGAGGAGGAAATGGCAACCCACTCCACTACTCTTGCCTGAAAAATCCCAAGGACAGAGGAGCCTTGTGGGCTACAGCTCATGAGGTTGCTAAGAATTGGACATGACTGAATTGTCTGGGCATGCATGCATGCAAAGAAATGTGAGATGCTACAAGAATCTTCCCCGTAACTTCCACTTGCACCCCATCTCCCGAGAAGAAATATTTAAATGTTGACTGGAAACAGTATTAAATTACTAGATAAAGCAGGTATCAGAAAGAGGTATCACAGGTATAAAGCAGGTATCACAAGAGGAGGCTAAGCTGGTTCTGCTCCACGGCTGTATGGAAGCTCTTGGAAGCTCGTAAAACTGCTTAAAAATAAAGAGAACTGCCAAATTATATTGTTAAATTTCTTGTAACATCTCAGAGAACAGAAGAGAGAACCTCAACCTTACAGCAACTTAGAGGATTACCCTAATTTTAAATGAAGTTGCTGACATACACAGGAAGAAGAAAAGAACTTTAAGTATCATGTTACAACACAAGACTTTTGAAATGAGCCATGGAACAGGTCCTGCAAGCCTGGACCTTGTCCTGACCATGGAAAGATCAGGCTTTTCTGGATCAAGTTCTCCAGGAGGAACTCCTAGAGAGACATTATTGGAGAAACTTGCATTAACCAGAGAACTGGTAGGCCATTCAGATTGTCACTTCTAGTGAAAATAACTCAGCAGAAACAAAAAAAAGATGACGATATTGGCTGTTCTCAGGTAACGAATCAAAGAATAAAGTTGGACCAAGGCACTCGAGGTCGAATTCCTGCCAGCAAGATCTTAAGGAATGGGAGAAACATGTCCCAATCCCAGGTTAAAAGTTTATACCAAGAATGCAGTCGTTTTCTATTGATTAACAATTTATCACAAACTTAGTGGCTTAAAACATTGCATTTGTTATCTCAGAATGTCCATGGGTCAAGAGCCTCTGTATAACTTAGCTGGGTCCTTTTGCTTTCCGGAGGCAAAACCCAGATCTTAAAGGCCATCACAGCTCTCTGCCATCTGGTTCCCACAGAAGGTTCAAACATGGTGGTCTATGTCTTCAAAACTGACAACAGATGGTCTCTCTTAAAATGTACTATAAGCACAGGAGTTACTACTAGAACACTATCCATTCTATTTGATTGGCTAGAAGTAAGTTCCAGATTCCATCTACACTCAAAAGAAAGAAATAACACAAGAGATGTGACCCAGAGGTCACCTGAGAGTGTGTCTGCCGTACACTAACACAGTACAATTCATTATTGTGTGTTTGTGTGCATGTGCACATGGACAGGTGTGTCAGGTACACCATCACCTTGGTTTGTGTTCCTTTGGATTCAGATGTTGAAACAAGGGTTCACACGGAATTGGGAGATGATCCTAGAAAATCTGTAGGGAACTGAGGAACTGAAAAGGAAAGAAGGGCAGCTAATAAAGGGTGTGTGAAGGAATTATGAACTATTGACAACTTGAGCCTTTATCCCTCTTAAAAAATTCTGGAAGCCCACCTGCTTCACATGCTTCAGAGTTATCATACACTGGGGCAAGGGAGCTGAGATTTATACACCAACAGCAGGCACTGAAAATGGTGAGGCCTAAGAGGATACGGGCAGAGCCAGGCTGCAACTTCACAATCCCAAATATCACAAAGATGATCACTAGACTCCCACCCTTTGTACTTAGCATCTAACTACCCTGAGAAAAGGAAAACAGAGGAGAAGATGAATAAATATTCTATATATGAACTGTTAAGTTAGTGAAATACCAGGTCTCACTTAAAATCTATCCCTTGGGGAGAGAATTTGTGAATCCCAAACTGTAAATATTTGCAAGTAGTTTTCTCAGGTGAAAATACAATGGAATGAGAACATTTATTCACAAGAACTTCCAGAAGAACTCTTAAAGACCAGAAGTCCAGACAGGGCCATTCTCTGAGAAGGAAGCATATAGAGCAAAAAAAAACCCACAAAAACTATCCTTTCCAGGGAGCTGTCCCAAATAGGGAAGGGCACTTGATTGGAGCAGGAACTGAAAGATCCCTGAGCAAGAGGGTTACAGCAGAGATACAGTGGAGAGAGGAGAGAGACAGGACCCTTGGTTGGCCAAGCAGGCAAGGAGGGCCTTTGAGAATAGGAATGTCTAGTAAGATTTCTTTAACTCCTTGACGAGGTATATAATGTACACAAAAAAGCCAGCATATCAAAAGTACACACCTTAGTGAATTTTCACAAACAGAATACACCCATGGAACCAACACCCAGATTAAGAAACAAAGCATGACCATTCTCCTAGAAGCCGCCCTTGCACTCCACTCTAATCATGACCTCTTCCCCAAAGGTAACCGCCAGCCTGACTGTAAACAATAGAATTAACTTTGCCTGTTTCATGCTTTAAATGGAATCACACAATCACTACTCATTTTTGTCTGACTTCTTCCACTCAGCATCATGTATGTGAGGCCATTTGTGTTGCTACATAATTGTAGGCCACTCATTCTCACACTATATAGGAGTCCATTCTGCAAACATGCCACATTTCATGTGTCCATTCTACTGATGATGGGCACTAGGGTAGTTTGTTGAAAGGATTTAGTTTGTATTTTTGTGATGTACAAAACAACCTTCTTCTCTGTCTCAACACAAAATCTTTCATCAATAATGGATGATATGAAGGGATTGTTTAAAGTGAATGCAAGGAACTTCCAGGTCCAGAGTGTCAGAGTCAGTGTGGAGTAGAGCAGGAGGCACATGAGAACCAGTCACATCAGGTTGATTTTTTTTTTTTTTTGATATCTTGAATTACTCACTTAGGATTCATTCAACAAAAGTGCACTCAAGTCACCTACTCACACTGACTAGAACCAGGCAGATCTAGAGAGAGGTCTCTAGAAACCTGCTTTATTTTTCTTCTTTCTTCCCTTCTTGAGAAATTCCTTACTGTCTGGAACCGTTGATTATAAAATTCCACTTAAGTATCAAGGAAATGAACATGTGGCCCAATATAACAATTTAAAGTTTATATCTCAGGAATTTGAATCTTGAGAATTAACCTTTGTTTGGAACTGAGTTACCTAATTTACACTCTAATAGAAAGTTTGTGAATTCACACTTCTGCAGTTCTCAAAGGGTCCATGGTTCCTCCCCTTCTCAAGATCACACATAGCCCTTCTTTCCAGTCTGTTCAGGGTTCTTTTGTTTGCCGCCACAGAACCTGAACTGTTAAAGCTCCTCTGACCTAAAATCTCTCCCCTATATGCCTACCTAAATTGTTCCGTAATTTTCAAGTTAGTAATTCCTTGAGAGTGAAAACAGGTGCAATACTACAGCTGTTGTATGAAAGTATTGGGGAGGGAATCTTCAGTAAGCTAAAATTAACTAGTGGTGAAGAATCCACTTATCAACGCGGGAGCCACAAAAGACTCAGATTCTATCCCTGCGTCAGGAAGATCCCCTGGAGAAGGAAATGGCAACCCACTGCAGTATTCTTGCCTGGAGAATTCCATGGACAGAGAAGCCTGGCAAGCTACAGTCCATGGGGTCCAAAGAGTCGGACATGACTAACACACACACACACAAACCACTTTATCTAAGGGATCTGCCGTTTTGTATATAAGATTTTGGTATTCATGGGGCTCCTGGAAGCAATCCGTATGGATACTGAGGAACCACTGTGTTGTGAACATCACTGGTTAGGCCAGTCTAACTTGTTGTAGGTAGTCAGGAGTCTGCCCTCCTATCCAGAGCAAACAGCCCAGAAAGAATGTTTTCAGGTTTTGTTTTTGTTTTCTTTCCCCCGGTGATTCTCTGCACACTACCACGTGCAGCTGGTTTGGGAATCACTGAGTTAAATGACTTCTTATAATGAATGACTTCTTATAATAAATGACTTCTTATAGTACATTTGAATTCGCTTTTACCGCATTATGTGTCTTTTGCTCATTTTTATGTGACATTGTTTTCCTGAACTTATAAAAGGTAGTGTGGCTCAGGGTAGATTTTCCAACTTTACAGAGCTCTCTCTTCTTTTGTTTTCCTGCCATGTTCAGAAGTATAGCAGCTGACTCTCTGGGATTTCCTTGCTCTGTTCCACTCCCCAGTATTTACCTCAGCCTCCTCTTTCCTTTGTGGCTGTTGTTCTTCTCCTACTCAGTTTTGATTCCACTCCCAGCAGTTTCTATTCAATGTCCTTTAAATCCTGGAAAAGAGCCCTGGTGGAAAAGAGCCCTGGTTCTTCCCAGAGTTCACATCCAGTCCCCACTTTGCAAGAATCAACTGTGCTCATCTCTTCCCAACTTTAGACTCATGTTAGTAGCCTGCAGTTGGCCATGGTGGAAGTATTTATGCTGTGTGTTTGTGCTAAGTCATGTGCTGACTCTTTGCAGCCCTGTGGGCTGTGGCCTGCCAGGCTCCACTGTCCATGGCATTTTCCAGGCAAGAATACTGGAGTGGGTTGCCACTTCCTACTTGAGGGGCTCTTCCTGATCCAGGCATTGAACCTGAGTCTCCTGCATTGGCAGGTGGGTTCTTTACCACTGAGCCACCTGGGAAGCCCATTTATACCACTGAAATCAGCAAACACCACAAAATGTGTTGTTAAACAGTTACCAGCACACTGCTGGCTATGCTGCTCTGGCTCCTGGGATCTTACTGGTGAACTGGAAATTGGAGCTTGCACTCACTGGCCTTGGGGTGGGAAGAACCACTTCCATTTGAGCTAGGGCTCCTGAATTGGTCTGCTTGCCCTCTGGAAGTTTCTCATTGGCTGTTCCGAGGTTCTGTTATTCTCAGATTCCTCAGACAGGCATTGCTGACCACTGCTTTCTCCCTCACAGATGACACAGCAGGTTATATGACTGTTGGTTTATCCTAATTCACTTGAATTTGGGGTCACAGCGATTTGCTGTCACTTAGCTTTATTGCAGGAGAAGGCAATGGCAACCCACTCCAGTACTCTTGCCTGGGAAATCCCATGGATGGAGGAGCCTGGTAGGCTGCAGTCAATGGGGTCGCAAAGAATCGGACAGGACTGAGCAACTTCCTTTCCACTTTTCACTTTCATACACTGGAGCAGGAAATGGTAACCCACTCCAGTGTTCTTGCCTGGAGAATCCCAGGAACAGGAGAGCCTGGTGGGCTTCTGTCTATGGGATCGCACAGAGTCGGACACGACTGAAGCGACTTAGCAGCAGCAGCAACTTTATTGCAAATGTTTATGAGATTTTTGTTTTTCCCTACCTGTTTTTATGCAGGGATTCAGAAATTCAAAGACAATGCTACCACTATATTCCCAGAATCTACTGGTTAGATGACTTCCAAGATTTGCTCTAGTTTTTAAATTGTCTGGGTTCAAATGACTGAAAACTACTTTGTGAAACTGAATTGGACCCAAATCTGTCATTCTCTTTCCATGAAACTCCTAAAGGCCTCCTTGGGGCATGAGCTAGAGGGCTGCTGATCAGTCTCAGCAAAAGCTTTCACAGAAGATCCTTCTCTGCTACGAAGCCAAGCTTCCCCGCTTTGATTTTGATGACCTTTTACCTGCTTCTCACAGGCTCTGAAGTTCCTCCAGCTTCCTGGTCATGTTTAACTCATTAGATGCCAAAGTAATAAAATAAAACAAAGTTTGAAACCTTTCATCTTCTCAACTAAGTTTGAAACCTTTAATCTTCTCATGGACAGCTAGTTTTCTGGAACTTCCTCATCCAGTAAAGAAGATTCCAGGACTCATGGTCAGAAAATATCATCATCAGTTCCTCACTTGGTAAATAACATGGTTTTCCACAAGACTGAACCAGAGAAAGGAGTACTGTTACCTTGAACATTGTGGAAAGGCACGTGAGCTATAACTTTTAAAGTATAATATTACTTACTTTATTAGTGACAATTCTTCAGAAAATAGAACCTATAGGAGATTATATATATATATAGTTCTACTCAGATTTTCAGTTTTTTGAATGAGTCACATCCACATTAGGGAGAGCAATTTGTGTTATTCAGTCTATCAATTTATATGTTAAACATTCAAAAATACACTCACCAAAACATTCAGAATAATGTTTAGCCAAATATCTGTGTATGTTGTGGGCCAGCCAAGTTGACACATAAAATTAGCCATCACAATTACTTAAATTTATAGAGTACTTCCCAGGTATTAAATACTTACAAGTTATTTAATCCTCACATCAAGCCATAAAGTACTTAAAATTATTATTCCAATTTCATATATGAGAAAATTAAAAGTTGGGATATTAAATATTTTGACTGAGTTTTCCTAGTGAGTAAATAGTACATGAGGATCCAAATCCGGGATTTTATACCTTCCTGTCCTTTTTCCTTTTCTTCACCCCTTCATTCCTTCTTTCTTTCCTCCCTTCCCTCTTTCTTTGTTTTCTCTCTTCCTTCCATCACAAATTATTTCCTCAAGAAATTAGCAGATCTTACTTCATATTAAGAAAGAGTTCTTTGTATATTTATTTTTACATAGCAGCATTTGATTTGTAACTGTTAATCCAGTAAAGAGTTACATTAAAGGATTACATTAATCCTTTCATTAAAGGATGGATGGAAGTTTCCGATATGGTAAGAAGTGAGAGAGTTTTTAATCATCCTTCCTTTCCATACTGTGTTAGCAGCTCCACAGGAGGCCTGAGCAAAATGGTACTGTTTGGGCTTCCTTGGTGGCTCAGTGGTAAGGAATCCACCTGCCAATGTAGGAGACACGGGTTCGATCCCTAGTCCTGGAAGACCTACATGCTGAGGAGCAACTAAGTCGGTGCACTACGACTGTTGAGCCTGTGCTCTAGAGCCTGGGAGCTGCAACTACTGAGCCCACATGCTGCAACCACTGAAGCTTGCAAGCCCTGGAGCCCATGCTCCGCAACAAGAGAAACCACTGAAATGAGAAGGCTGCGTGCTGCAACTAGAGAAAAGCCCATGAAGCAATGAAGGCTTGCTACTGCTGCTGCTGCTGCTGCTAAGTTGTTTCCGTTGTGTCTGACTCTGTGAGACCCCATAGACGGAAGCCCACCAGTCTCCCCTGTTCCTGGGATTCTCCAGACAAGAACCCTGGAGTGGGTTGCCATTTCCTTCTCCAATACATGAAAGTGAAAAGTGAAAGTGAAGTCGCTCAGTGGTGTCCAACTTCGCGACCTCATGGACTACAGCCTACCAGGCTCCTCCATCCATGGGATTTTCCAGGCAAGAGTACTAGAGTGGGGTGCCATTGCCTTCTCTGAATGAAGGCCTAGCACAGCCAAAAATAAAAGTAATAAACTTCATTAATTAAAACAATAGATGAGAGAGAGAAAGTCTACAAGCAATAAATGAATGCAAACTAGTACAGCCACTATGGAGAACAGTGTGGAGATTCCTTAAAAAACTGGAAATAGAACTGCCTTACGACCCAGCAATCCCACTACTGGGCATACACACCAAGGAAACCAGAATTGAAAGAGACACATGTACCCCAATGTTCATCACAGCACTGTTTATAATAGCCAGGACATGGAAACAACCTAGATGTCCATCAGCAGATGAATGGATAAGCAAGCTGTGGTACATATACACAATGGAGTATTACTCAGCCATTAAAAAGAATACATTTGAAGCAGTTCTAATGAGGTGGATGAAACTGGAGCTGATTATACAGAGTGAAGTAAGCCAGAAAGAAAAACACCAATACTGTATACTAACATATATATATGGAATTTAGAAAGATGGTAATGATAACCCTGTATGCAAGACAGCAAAAGAGACACAGATGTATAGAATGGACTTTTGGACTCTGAGGGAGAAGGAGAGGGTGGGGTGATGTGGGAGAATGGCATTGAAACATGTATACTATCATGTAAGAAATGAATCGCCAGTCTATGTTCGATGCAGGGTACAGGATGCTTGGGGCTGGTGCACGGGGATGATCCAGAGAGATGATATGAGGTGGGAGGTGGGAGGGGGATTCAGGATTGGGAACTCATGTACACCTGTGGCAGATTCGTGCCAATGTGTGGCAAAACCAATACAGTATTGTAAAGTAAAATAAAGTAAAAATAAAAATAATAAAATAAAACAATAGATGCTTTCAGAGGTGATGAGGTTGTTAAAAAAAACTAAAAAAGGTGGTACTGTTTGAAGAGCTATGGAATCTGAAATTAATCCACTGGGTCTAGGGGGTACAGAGGAATATGCTTTTGCCTAGAGATCAGCCCTGGGATTTCTTTGGAGGGAATGATGCTGAAGCTGAAACTCCAGTACTTTGGCCACCTCATGTAAACAGTTGACTCATTGGAAAAGACTCTGATGCTGGGAGGGATTGGGGGCAGGAAGAAAAGGGGACGACAAAGGATGAGATGGCTGGATGGCATCACTGCCTCAATGGACGTAAGTTTGAGTGAATTCCGGGAGTTGGTGATGGACAGGGAGGCTTGGCGTGCTTCGATTCATGGGGTTGCAAAGAGTTGGACATGACTGAGCAACTGAACTGAACTGAACTAAGAGTAGACAATTCTAGAAGTTGAGGAGAGAGGCCACCATTAGCTGTGATGAATGGTGTGGGTGGTGTTTGGTGTCAATGAGTCAGTCTCTGAAAGCATCGGGGACCTTGTGTAGATGAGACGGATGGGAAGGAAAATATGAGAACATTTCTTTGGGGAGTACATCATAAGCAACATAATAGTGTATAAACAGAGTGAAGGGGGAAAGTGACTTTTAAATTAGAATAAAAGAAAACCAGTATGGGAATGGGGGGGGTGCAGGGGACATTTGAAGTATATTCACTCACCCATTACCAATTGGAGGTGCTTAGAGTTTTCTCTATTGATGTTTCATTTTTTCACCTATAATATATCTGTTCAGAAACCATCCATAAGGATACACATGAAGGCATTAATCATGGTTTTGATGGAATATATTTTGTTTGCTTACTAGTATTTTTCAGAAATGAGTTTTGTCTTCGTATTAACAGAGAATAATCAAAGAAACTTCCTTTGTGGGGAAAAAAATTCACATTTGCTGTCTAGACATTTATACTAAGAATTCCAGATATTTGACAATTTTCAGGCATCAGAGTTTTCACAGGAGTATAAGTTCTCGGCTCTACCACATGAGCAAAGCTTTTCGTTTTCCTGAGCCATTTACTCTGTTGAATGGCTTAACTACCTGACCTTCCCTCTAGATCCTACCTCCTCATGACCAAACATGAACTGATTTCAAAATGAAGGGAGGAAGTTTCCAACGGGCATGAGAGGAAATTTATTCTGCCCTCTTATCCTGGGCTTGCAGGTCAGCCAAAAGCCAAAGTAACCCAATCACTATGCAAAGAAAATCCTTTACCTCATCAAGTTATGGTAAAAAACGACCTGCAGGTATGATTATTCTAATTTGATGTTCTCCATCTTGGACCCAACAATGTTGCAGGTTGCTAAGTTCCTTCTTTAAACTTTTTTGCCAAATTCCTTCTAGTCATTCTTCCTCTTATCTCCTGAAAGGTTAACAGCATTCACCCAGCAGAAATTCCCTTGATTTTCCAAGGTCCAGTCAGAATGCACCAAATGAAATGCATCGGTTCTTTGGTAGGAAGAAATGTGGTAGTAGGCAATGAGAGGAAGCCCAGCGATATCTATAGATCATTTTCAGCCTGTAGATACTGGCTCATTTTCTCACCCTTTTCCCAACACATAAGGATGATAACAACAATATTCATTTGTTAAACAACTACTGTGTTCAGTGCCTTACATGCATTTAACCATCACCACAAACCAATGATGCAGGAACTACTATTGTCTACCCCTTACAGTAAGTGAAGAAATTGATAAGAAAGTGATTCTAAGAAAGGTTAAATGACTATTTCAGGTTGTTCAAGTAGGATACAGAAAAGTTAAGATTCGAATCCAGATCAGCCTGGTTCCGAAGTCTATGTGGATACCTCTGTACTATAAGATCTGGTAGCCGTAGATATGGAATTTGTGGTTTTACCGTTATTCCCCTCTCAGCTGTCTCACCCATCCTGCCTTCACAGCCATTTCTCTTTTATCTATTTTTATAAAATAGGTATTTTTGTTTTGTGAGTAGCTTAAACTTACATAAATGCTACTTTGCTTGACTTTAGCATTGCATTTAAGATGCGTCTACCTGTGGTGTTTCTAACCATTTCATAACACTCTGGGTTATACTTTCAACCACACTACCTGTTCTCTCTCAAATGATGGATATCCAAATTACCTCCAACTCTCATATGCATTCAGTTTTACTTTTTTCCACATGTACATTAACCATTAAATAATCTAGCCTCTCTCAATTTGTTAAATATTAATATTGCTACCTCAGCTTTCTCTTGATTTATATTTGTATAGTATGTTTTATTCCAACCATTCATTTTCAACTTTTGTGTGCCATTGTGATTAATTAACAGGTATCCTTTGTAGGTGGTGTAATGTCAAATCATTTTTTATTCCCATCAGATACTTTATGGTTTTTAATTAAGTTTAACCCATGTGAATTTTGTTATATCCTTTGCTCTAAAGACAGATCTCTTGTTCCTTCAGTTTTTTCCACCCCACTTCCCTGTCATGTAGATATAACTAGGCGTTTTTATTAAGGTTGTTGTAGTTTTGCTTTCTCATTTTCTTTATTTTGAGCTTGTCCATAAACAATGATACATTTACCAAATTATTAGATCAATGCCACTTTTTTCTGTAGTTAGTGCTACATCCTCCTGAATTTATTTCTCTTTTCATTCGCTGCTTCCTCCAATTTTGTTTTCATCATGGGAGTCTGAGTACCTGAGAACATACTTGTTATGCCCTACATTTGAATGACAGCTTGTTCTGTCACTTCTGTTATTTAAACATATTACTTAATTATTTAAACATATTACTTCACTATCTTGAGTCCAATGTTGCTATTAAGAAATGCAATCACTTCTTAAGAAGTGCAAAACTCAAGTCACTTGAGTTTTGTTCCTTTTCAAGTGATCTTTCTTTCTAGAAGTTTTTAGAATGTCCCCTTTGTCTATATGTACTCTGGATCCATTTTCTCCTTGACTCTTTTGCTTATTCCTCAATAAGT
The DNA here is from genome assembly GCA_006410875.1 of Neotragus pygmaeus. NCBI lineage: Eukaryota > Metazoa > Chordata > Mammalia > Artiodactyla > Bovidae > Neotragus > Neotragus pygmaeus. The sequence goes on along the minus strand of SJYV01010714.1, from coordinate 500,857 downwards.
TTTTTTCAGACTGAGATGTGTCTTCTTTCTTTAAAAGTGGAAAATGTATCTTTACTATTTCTTCTAATGTTTTCCCTTTGGGCATTCCCATTATTCAAATATTGATAATTTTATATCTATTCTTCTGATCTCTTAGCTTTTTTTAAACAATATTTTCTCATTTTGCTTTTTCTTATTGGCCTTTTTTGCGAGTTTCTCAATTGACTATTCCTACTCACTATTTTTAAAAATCTATCCTGTAATATTTCTCACCTATATAGTCTTTATTTCAGCATTATGTAGAATTAGTTATATATGAACTCTTCATTGTGATTCTTATCAGTGACCTATATAACAAAATCTTCCTTCCCCTTCTTAAGGGCATGTAGGATGACCATTTTAAATTCTTGGTCTGTCTGTTTCGAACATTCTGTTCAGTACACTAGCTTTCTTCTATAGACCTCAAGGCATGTTTAAGTTGGCATATGAGTTCATGCTCCTGGGGGTGGTGGATACTCTCCAGCACTGTGTGTTGGGGGAACAGTGAAAATCTGGCCTTTCTCTGTGTTCCTCAGGGCACATCTCAAGTGAGCCCCAGACATTGCAGAAACATGGATGACTATCCTTTTTGCTGCTACATCACCAGGAGACTCTTCTGACCAAGCCTGCACAATTAAACTGCTAGGAAACAACAGCACCTGGAGAAAATATTGCTGGGTCGCCAGTTAGCGGTTTGAGAACGAAGGTTTGTCAGCGTAGTTGTCCGTGTATGCTTGGTGAGTCTGCAGCTCTTTTCATGAACAATGCACCTGGTAAAGCTTTTTCAGTCTTCCTCCTCATCTTGCGGCTTTCAGCCATTCTTCCCCTCCAAGCTCCAGCCCTCATCCAACTTCATACCCACCTCTCTCCCACATCCCTTGATTCAGGGCATCCTTCAGACTCCTCAGGGATTTCTCACAGCTTTCATTCTAAATTGCTCTTCAAATTTATGCTTTACCCGTTTTTTTTTCTAGTGTTTTCCAAGTGGATTTAGGAAGAGGCATTCAACAGCCTATGACAGTTTACCATGTGGCCAAGCAGAAAAAATTTGGGTTTGATAAAATGTTATGCAAATACAAATTATGATAATTAAGACAAATACATGATAATTATCTAATAACAAAATTTTGAGAGCTCAAAAAAAGGATATTACTTATGCAAATTAGTTATTTTGTGACATATTTGTTACTGACACAAAATGGTCGTGGAAATGTAGTTTGCTTTCTTTTCAGACTGTTTAAATGTCGGAGATAATGAAGGCTGGACAATAAAGGCCAAAGAAGGGATGACAGATGATGCCGGCGTTTGCTCGTTGAGACTCATGGGAAACTATACCATCACTACTGTGTGCCTTTCCTGCGCAAATATTGAATTTTTCCTCTTGAGACTGAACATCATCTTGCTAGGTTTGTTCCCTAGATGACACTGCAAATGCAAGGGAACTTCTGGAATGGTGTAACTCAGGGTAAACAACAAACACCAGTGCTCAACGCTTTTCTTCTGAGAAATATCATCAGGCTCAAAGCCCTTTCCCCTACTTTTCTCAGGACCTCTCACCTAATTCGATAGATAGGTAGGAATAAATCTATGACACTTAGTAGTCCTCCCTCACAAAACTCTGGGAGCTTTAGAATCAAAGGTCTGAATGTTACCCCAGGTAATCCCAGAAGGAAAGACCTGGCAAAGAGAGGTTAGTTAACCAGTAATAGAATCATAAGCAACACTGATACTCCTTGCCTTTCATAGCAGAATCCACGTGAAGATGTGATGAAAGAGTCCTCAATCTGGAGATACAGCAAAAATAGTGCTCCCAGACATTGCCATGAACTAGTCACACACCCATAAGCAAGGTCATTTCATCTCTGGAAGCTTCATGCCTACATCAACTTATTAGAACTGGTGTAAGTACTGATTGCATGTGAGAGCATTTCAAAACTGATGAAGTATTAGATATGCTTGGGTTGAAATAGTATTATTATTAAATAAAGAAAGTTTATCTCCCTAAACATAAGGCTTGTGCCTAGATCTACACTTTCTGTAGAAATAACTCCTACATACTTTCAGATGCCTGGAAATCTGAAAACTCCTTTTCTTTTTTTAAGTCAAACCTTTCTATCATTTTTTTCTTTTTGTTAATTTTTTTTAACACCAAAAACATTTTGTACTGGGGTATAGCCAATTAACAACGTTGTCATGGTTTCAGGTGAACAATGAAGGAACTCAGCCGTACATACACATGTATTCATCTTCCCCCAAACCCCCCTCTCATCCAGGCTGGCATATAACATTGAGCAGAATTCCATGTGCTATACAGTAAGTTTTTGCTGGTTATCTGTTTTAAATATAGCAATGTGCACATGACCTTCCCAAAGTCCTCTACCCTGCCCCCTGCCACACCCCCAGCAACCATGAGTTAGTTTTCTAAGTCTGTGGGTCTCTTTCTGTGAAAACTCCTTTCCTTTACATTAAGATATAAAGAGTAAATCTGTGTGACTGAGGATCCACTTCAACTTATCAGCCATAGGAAACTTGGAACCACAGGAAAACACATTTTCTGTGCATTTGTTGAAAGAAGGACTATGAGTTTTTGAGGTAGAAGAGGCAAGTGTAGATAAAAATGGTAAATCTAGATGCCCAGGAATTTTGTTCACAGTTTTTCTCTCCTAAGTCAGCTTTCTTGGCAGAACTGTTTTAAAAACAAACATTGCTTATGCAAGATTCACCCCAGATGTCTAAACTTTTTAATCCATAATAATCAATGTTTCTGATTCTTAATGTTGATCTAGCACTTGACACATTTTTGATTAATCAACTCTCTGTTTTTCATCAACCATCCAGCTAAAGAGCTGCATTCTGGGAGTTGAAGGATCTCAAAGTCTCAAAGCAAGAATTAAAATGTCCTCATTCAGAAAATATCAAAATGTGAGTTTATGTGTTTGAGAGTTGACTTTAACAGCTGGATGTTGTACTTTCTTTCCTTCAGTACTTTGGATAATTCATAGAAAAACCATTTTCTTTATTGAGCTTGACTACAATTACTTGGTCAACAAAATTTTATCCATTACGAAAAACTATCACCTAATGGTGTTATGATATTATTTCCTCCAAATTACACATTACATAATGCATTCCTCGATATATTCCTTGTTGGTATTTCTTCAACCAACAAGTTTCCTTCTTTCCAAAGAAACAACTTAATATTAGATTTAATTCTGCATCATTGCCGTTGCCATTTTTCAGGTCAAAAATGGTTGAAGATTGGTGCAAATCATGCATAGATCCAGAGAGCCTAGATTCAAAGCCAATTTCAGTCACTGACAAGGTCTTGAGCCACAGATGGCTATATAATTTAATTTAGAATCATATAATAATTTTATATATTATAATTTATTATATGTATGTTTATATATTATAATCTTGTTATATATTATTTATATATTATAATTTTATAATAATTCAGGAAACCTCAGTTTGCTCATCTGTAAAATGAGTGGAATAATAGTACCCATCTCAGTTGCAAGAATTAAAAGAGAAAACATGCAAAAGGTGCTTAACATACTACCTGGCACAGAGTAATTGCTTGCGTGTGTTCAATCACTCAGTCATGTCCAACTCTTTGTGACCCCATGAGACTGTAGCCCACTAAACTCCTCTGTCCAGGGAATTCACCAGGCAGGAATACTGGAGTGGGTTTCCACTTCCTCCTGCAGGGGAGTAATTGCTTAGTACATGCCAGTTTAAAAGAGAGAGAGAAACAAAGCTGATCCACCCACCTAGATTGCCAGTGCTTATATATATATACTAAATAAAATTATATATATATATATATATACACTATATATAGTATATACTCTTATATATACTAAATAAAATTTTACTGGATTAACTAGTTTGATTGGTCTTCATTTTTTTATTATATATCCATAATTCTATGTGAATATTTGGGTGTTTTGGCCTAAGACCCTAATGTTCTTAGTCAGTTCCATCTATTTTCCCAGTGAATTAAGGAGTGTGTGGGAACAACCTGGAGCACTCTACATTTCAGAAAGAGGAGGGGCAGCTATGAGGAGTGGCCAGTGATTTGGAGGAAACCCCTGGGACTGTCAGGTTCTGTAAGCCAAATGAAAAAGTTATTTCAAGACAGATGCAGTGAGAAGATGTGCCATGTACTCCTAAGAGGTCTAGTAAGCTGAAGGTTCAGGACCAACCATTGGTTTGCCAAGAAAAGAAGTCACTGATGACCCCGACAAAAGGAATTTCAGTGGAACATGTGAGGCAAAAGCCTAAAATCAGTTAAGGACTGAGTGAGAAGCAAGGATGCGAAACATTGAGAACAGACAATATTCTAATGGCTTTTGCTATAGAGGGGAGCATAGATGTGATGATACATTTGGTAAGATACATAGGGTCAAAGGGGAGTTTTTTTTTAGTTTAAGTTTATTTATTTTAATTGGAGGCTAATTACTTTTACAATATTGTATTGGCTTTGCCATACATCAACGTGAATCCACCACGAGTGTACATGTGTCCCCAGTCCTAAATCCCCCTCCCACCTCCCTCCTGATACCAAAAGTTTTTAAAGATGGGATTGTGCACTGACAAGAGCAGCCAAGTAGAAAGGAGAAATAATCAAAAAGAAGAGAGGATGACTGCAGGACCACCATTCATGCAGAGCAGAGGGAGTACCATCAGTGCACAAGCGGTGAAGTAGGATTTAAATTAGAGCAGGGATTGTTCCTTAGATAGGAATGGCAGGAAGGTAGAGTATGGGGTATAAAGGCCCGCAGTTTGCCGAATTTGTTAGTAGAAGTTGGAGTGCATCTCTTCTGATTGTTTCTATTGTCTCAGTGAAATGAAAATGCTGACCAAGTTTCATAAACTCAAAGCTATACTTTTTCCAGTAGTCATGTATGGATGTAAGAGTTGGACCATAAAGAAGGCTGAGTACCAAAGAACTGATGTTTTTGAATTGTGATATTGGAAAAGATTCTTGCAGCCCTTTGCACTGCAAGGAGATCCAAGCAGTCCATCCTAAAGGAAATCAGTTCTGAATATTCATTGGAAAGACTGAGGGTGAAGCTGAAACTCCAGTACTTTGGTCACCTGATGCGAAGAACTGACTCATTTGAAATGACCCTGATCCTGGGAAAGATTGAAGGCAGGAGGAGAAGGGGATACAGAGGATGAGATAGTTGGATGGCATCACTGACTCAATAGACATGAATTTGAGTGAAGTCTGGGAGATAGCGAAGGACTGGGAACCCTGGTGTTCAGTTCAGTTTAGTCACTCAGTCGTGTCCGACTCTGTGCGAACCCATGAATCACAGCACGCCAGGCCTCCCTGTCCATCACCATCTCCCGGAGTTCACTCAGAATCACATCCATCGAGTCCATGATGCCATCCAGCCATCTCATCCTCTGTCATCCCCTTCTCCTCCTGCCCCCAATCCCTCCCAGCATCAGAGTCTTTTCCAATGAGTCAACTCTTCTCATGAGGTGGCCAAAATACTGGAGTCTCAGCTTTAGCATCATCCCTTCCAAAGAAATCCCAGGGTTGATCTCCTTCAGAATGGACTGGTTGGATCTCCTTGCAGTCCAAGGGACTCTCAAGAGTCTTCTCCAACATCACAGTTCAAAAGCATCAATTCTTCAGCGCTCNATGAGCCAGGTAAATGTAATAGAATCACCAGCCTATGCTGAACATCCATTTCAGATGTGTGGTTGTAAAAGTAAACCTAACCAGTCAACACTACACTGTATTTTTCTTCAACCTTGGTTAGCTGCTCAGATGCAGGCATAGAGTAGACCAAGAGTGGGTTTAACCAAAGTTGAAGGTTTGCAGGGTCAGCTTGGCAGAAAGACCAAAGGCAAGATGTGTGCAAGGGGCTGTTTGCAGTAATGCATCAACAGTAATCTGAGCTGAGCAAAGAGGCCCATGAGGATGCTAAAACTTGAAGAAGTGGAGGAGTCAGTGGTGGGCCCAGTGGAAGAAAAAAGTGAGGGTACATTGAAAGTGAGCTGGGAAGACAGAGGTTGTTAGAGTTGGGCTGCATGAAATGAAAACTATGAAGGTGGATAGATGCGGCACAACAAGGTCCAGAGTATGAGTAGAGAAACTCATACTAGAGATCGTCATACCAATTAGGTTGTCACTTACATGTGAAATTTAACAAATGATATACATGAATTTATATACAAAACGGAAATAGGCCTGCAGACATAGACTTGCAATCTAACTCTTTGTGACCCCATGGACTCTAGCCTACCAGGCTCCTCTGTCCCTGGGATTCTCCAGGCAAAAATACTGGAGTGGGTTGCCATGCCCTCCTTTAGGATACATACACTACCTTATATAAAATAAATATCCAACAAGGACCTACTGTATAGAACAGGGAACTATACTCAATAGTTTGTAATAACCTGTAAGGAAAATGAATCTGAAAACACTTTGCTATAAGTCAATAGCAAGGAGAAGGGAGCATTTTAGGCTAAAGGGGTAGGAGACCAGAGAAATGGTGTCAGGAAGAACAGCCACTTAAGTTTGCCTTATACACAAGGTGTCTGTCAGGCAAGCGCTGTAGAAAAGAGAAAGAGTCAAGGTCCACAAACCAGGGAAACTGTGGTTCAGAGAGGCATAAGCTCTTCCAGCTAGTGCACTGGTGAATGGGTCACATCACTGAAACTTCTGGAAACACAGCGGGCCCAGATGATGAAGAGGATACCGAGCTGGCAAGTTTGGACTTTGTGCCAATGTGGCTGAATGCTAGCACTGTAGATGGGTGCAGCAATCTTTCTACCTCCAATGCATGTCTACACAGCATTGTAATTCAACTATACTTCAATAATATTAATAATAAAAAGAGTGTGCGTGTGGAATGGGAGGCTGGGGTCAAATAGAAGACAAAATCATGGGAGTGGGGACTTAAGTGAGAGGCTGGTGTGAATGAATTACCTATGTGGAGAGTGACATCTCCAAGAATGCTGAGGATTGAGGGTGGAAAGGAAGGCAACAATCCCTGTGCTCCCGTATTCATGAACAAGAGCTGTGGAGCAAGACTGATGATTGACTGCAAGAGTGAAAGGCACTGAGCGGCTGCTTGTAGAGAATGGGACTGTTGAGAGGAAGGAGAGGAAAAATACTTCGGCAGCATCACTGAAAAGCAAAAAGGTTATGCTATGCTACATCGCTTCAGTACCCTACGGACTGTAGCCCTCCAGGCTCCTCTGTCTATGGGATTCCCCAGACAAGAATACTGAAGTGGTTTGCCATGACCTTGTATGCCTATTCCAAGCACTGCAATACCTAGAGTACTGGTGGCCAGGGCAGGGGTGGGGGGTTGCATATGGTGGAAAGCAAAGAATGCAACTACCATGTGAGAGTTGCAGTCTGAGACCAAGAAAGAAGCAAAGGGCATTTTCAGGGAAAAAAAGATCGGCCATAAGGAATTTTCAGTGGGTGATAGAACTTTGCCAGTGACTCAGTGGAAGGACATGGGGTGACAGAGCAAAGCGGGAGATTGCATTAGAGCAGTAAACCACCAAGATGCATGGAGGCAAGAATCTAAAGATGCAGAAGACCTGGAGACTTCGACTTCTAGGGGCACCTGGAAGGTCTCTGTCTTCAGGGAAATGAAGTTGTCTGTCTTCCCTGAAGCAAGAACCACTCTGGCTCCTCTCTCTGCCCTCCATAGACTCCTATTACACAGAGGAGTTAACTGAGCAAAGTGATGAGTGAGTGCATGATTCTTATCAATGACAGAGGAAGATCGGGGCCGTGAGAGAAAAACGGAGAAGCAAAGACTCATTGGAAGATCAGATGAAAGGAACCTTTTTATTGCAAAGTAGAAGACAAACATGGAAAGAGTCAAATCTGGAGTGAAATGACATGACTGAGTCCCCAACCTGCTATTCACTAGTTGTAGGTCTTTGAGAAAGTGACCTGTCCACAGGTCACTAGGCTCATCACTAAAGTAGACCTTTCCTCCTCAGGAGATACCGGGTTTCAAACGATGATCATCTCTCAGGTCTTTGGTTCTTTTATGGCAGCACTTACTGCATTTTATTTGGAAACTATCAGTTCAGTTCAGTCGCTCAGTCGTGTCCGACACTTTGTGACCCCATGAATTGCAGCATGCCAGGTCCATCACCAACTCCTGGAGTTCACTCAGACTCACGTCCATCGAGTCGGTGATGCCATCCAGCCATCTCATCCTCTGTTGTCCCCTTCTCCTCCTGCCCCCAATCCCTCCCAGCCTCAGAGTCTTTTCCAATGAGTCAACTCTTTGCGTGAGGTGGCCAAAGTACTGGAGTTTCAGCTTTAGCATCATTCCTTCCAAAGAACACCCAGGACTGATCTCTTTTAGAATAGACTGGTTGGATCTTCTTGCAGTCCAAGAAACTCTCAAGAGTCTTCTCTAACACCATAGATCAAAAGCATCAATTCTTTGGTGCTCAGCTTTCTTCACAGTCCAACTCTCACATCAGAAACTGTACAGAGCTATGATAAAGTGACAGTGAAAACAGGAGACGCAGAGCAGGCTCCATATCCTCTCTAATAGCCCTTTGCCTGTGTGCCAGTCGGTTCAGTCAGTCAGTTCAGTCGCTCAATACCTACTCTCAACTACTTAAAGGGCTTCTATGAAAAGATTCATTCACTTGGATTTTGAAAGATTTTTCTTTTTATTTCAATACATTAAAATACTGGGTTGGCACTTCCCTGGTGGTACAGAGAATAAGAATCCACCTGCTAATGCAGGGGACATGGGTTTGATCCCTGGTCTGGGAAAATTTCACATGCTGTGGAGCCTGCTTGCCGCAACTACTGAGCCCGCATGCTGCTGAAGCCTGTGTACCTTTAGAGCCCATTATCTGCAACAAGAGAAGCCACGGCAATGAGAAGCCCGTGCACCGCAAGAAAGAGTAGCCCCTGTTCGCCACAACTAGAGAAAGCCCACCAGCATCAATGAATGCCCAGTGCCACCAAAAAATAAATAAATGAATGAATTTTTTTACTTTTAAAAATTGGGTTGACCAAAATGTCCATTTGGGGTTTCCATAACATCTTGCAGGAAAACCTGAACAAAATATTTGGCCAACACAATAATAACAGGTAACTAGAGCTTCCTGGACAGCCAAGTGAGAGTAATTCAGACAAGGGTTCAAGGCAGACCAGGTGGGGGTACCCTAGGATGTGTAACAAGGAGCTCCACGGCCTCCTGAGGGGGCTGAGCATAAACAAGGCTGCCACAAGAGCCCAAGAAAAGGAGGGATCAGTGCCACCCTTCCCCACACATGCCCAGAAGCAGGGCAGCTATGTACATGTTGGAGAGATGATGTTTTTCTTTGACTCGCCCATATTCTAAATGAGACCTTTTGCCTAGTTCTAGAAGCCACAGAGCCTCGATAAGCAGGGGCAGGGCTTCCGGAGGCAGGAGTCTCCGGGATCTATAAAGCCCAAACCAACACCGCTGGGCATCTCCCCCAAGGACTGTGAATTGTTGGCTTCCTGCTCGCTCCTCCAAAAATGCAGCGGCTGTTGACTCCAGTGAGGCGGGTGTTGCAAGTGAAGAGAGTGATGCAAGAAGCTTCCCTCCAGCCGGCCCGCCTTCTCCCCGCAGCCCACCCCAGGTGAGTCTCACTGGTCCCCAGGAATGCATGGGTTACTCTTTGAGAAGCGGTGAGAAACCAGTAAAAGAGAGGCATGAGGGCTCATTAGGATCCCAGTCAAAATTTGACAAGACTTGGGCACAGCCTTAGATAAGCAAGTTAACCTCTCAAGGTCTCAGTTACCTCATTTCTAATCAGACAGCCCAGGTCTGTTTACAGAATTCCAGGAGAGCAAACCTCTGCCCCTGCTGATGTCAGCAACACATTTTACTCCCTTAGAGGCACAAAGTAGTAGCAATATCAGTGTCAAGGCCCACGGCATCCTCCTCCCTGGCTCTGTTTTCACCTTTCACCCAAGCCCTGCTAAGACCTTCAGGATGCTGTTTCAACTGCAGTGTCAGTAAAACCAGCTGCTGCAAGTCACTGCAGCCAGATTCAGAATGGACTGAAGATAAGAAGGTGTTTCTCCGCTCTCTGATTTCAGGAAAGGGGAACATGAGTGTAAAAGACCAGAGTTTGCCTGTGTGTGTGCAATGTGCTTGTGCACAGAAACACACACACACTCCTTTCCTTGGTAAACATTCTCCCAGTTTGGCCCAAGTACTCGCAGTCTCCCAGCATTGATGTAACACAGCAACCACGGGCACTCTAGAGTCCCTAAACTATCCTCTGTACTTTAGGACTAGCCTTTTCTTACCTCCCATCTCTACATCAAGTTCCTTGGATAGGTTTTTAATATTTATTTATCCATTTATTTATTGCTGCATTGGGTCTTTTTCTTGTTGACCGGACTGGGTCTTCATTGCTGGCTGTGGGCTTTGTCTAGTTGTGGTGAGCAGAGTCTACTCTCTAGTTTCGGTGACTGGGCTTTTCATTGTGGTGTCTTCTCTTCTGGTGGAGCATGGGCTCTATGTGCACAGGCTTCAGTAGTTGCAGCACATAAGCTCAGTAGTCGATGCACACGGGCTCATTTGCTCCATGGGATGTGGAATCCTCCTGGACTACATGTGTCCCCTGAATTGGGAGGCAGATTCTTAACCACTGGACCACGAGGAAAGTTCCCGCATGTGCATGCTAAGTAGCTTCAGTCATGTCTGGCTGTTTGTGACCCTATGAACTAAAGCACACCAGGCTCCTCTGTCCATGGGATTCTCCAGGCAAGAAAACTGCAGTAGGTTGCCAAGCCCTCCTCCAGGGGATCTTCCCAACTCAGGGATTGAACCCGTGTCTCTCACATCTCTTGCATTGGCAGGTGGGCTCTTTACCGCTAGTTCCACATGGGAAGCCCTCCCTCAATGTTTAGAAAAGCACCTTTGGTCCAGGGTCTTCCCTTGCTGGGTACCAAGGGAACCTGGGTGTGTGGATGTGTTGGGTAGGAGGTGACGCTCCCTAGCCTTTTTATTTTCTTCCTGACTCCCCACCTTCCTCCATGCTCTCCTCCACCCCCTGCATACAGGCCAAATGTCCCAGAATTTAACCTCGTTTTGCATTTGTGAGGAAGGGATTGATGTATGTTTGCTTGTTTCAATAAGCAGTCATTGGCTGCCCTCCAGGAGACAGACCTCAGTTCTCACCAGCCTGCCCCACTTCTGACGTCCTGGGTTCAAACACTTGGAATCAGGGTTCACATTTCCCTTTTAGTGTACACATGGTTCATCCCATTTTGCATGGCTTGATGGGTATCAAGAGTGTTCCTTATGACTCTCCTTTTCTCTGTGTGTCTGTTCCCTCTAACCCAACCTGCATCGGCTCTAAATCTACCAGGACTGCTCCCACCCATGCGCTTCACCACCTTTAAAATTAAGGCAGAACTGTGCCCTCCACTTCACGGCTCCCTGCCTGTTTTTCTCATGTGTTATCCCCCTGCTCCCCTCCACTCTCTGCTCCAGGTAGCCTCACCTGTTCAATCACCACCTGCTATGGCACTGCCTCTGTAGCCCCCCTGCCAATTCTTCATCAGCAGAAACTCGATTCACGCATCAAGGTTGACTTCAAATCTAGTCCCTTCCTTGAAACCATTCCTGATCCTCCCACATATAGATCTCTGCTACCTTTGAACTCCTGTGGGTTTTTTGGTGACCTTTAGCACATTCTGACTCTCAGTTGGGTTACATAGTATGTATGTGCTTATCTCATTCCTCCCATTGGTTCAGGAGGCTCCCAAGAACCTTGACCTCCTTTCTTCGCCCATTCCCTTCACCCCCACAGCCCTCTATGGCACAGTGCCTAGCATGTAATAACTAATTTTGAAACACAAAAGAGGAGAGAGGGAATAAAGAAATAAAAGTTTGATGCATGTTCTTGAACCAAGCAACACCAGAACAAAACCAGTTTTAAACTAAACAAAGCTATTATTTGCTTTTTAATTAATTAATTTTTTTTTAAATTTTTATTGGAGTATAGTTGTTATGCTGTGTTAGTTTTTGTTGTACAACAAAGTGAATTGGCTATACCTATACATGTTACTCTCTTTTTTGTGTTTCCTTCCCATTTAGGTTACCACAGAGCATTGAGTAGAGTTTCCTATGGTATACAGTGGGCTGTCATTAGTTATCTATTTTATACATAGTTTCAATGGTGTCAATCCCAATCTCCCAACTCATCCTATGCCTTCTTTCCTCCTTGGTATCCATAAGTTTGTTCTCTGTGTTTCTGTCTTTATAGTATTCTTTTTTATTGGAGTATAATTGCTTTACAATGTTGAGTAAGTTTCTGCTGTATAATGAAGTGAATCAGCTAGCTATATGTATACATATAGCCCCTCCCTCTTGAGCCTCTTTCTCACCCGGCTCCATCCCACCCCCTAGGTCATCACAGAGTGCAGAGCTGAGCTCCCTGTGCTAAACAGCACACTCCCACTGGCTAGCTATTATACACGCGGTAGTGTATGTGTCGATCCTAATCTCCCAGTTTGTCTCAGCCTTCCCTCCCCCGACACTCCACTGTGTCCACAAGCCCATTCTCTATAAATATTCAGTTCAGTTCAGTTCAGGTCACTCGCTCAGTCACGTCCGACTGTTTGCGACCCCATGAACTGCAACAGACCAGGCCTCCCTGTCCGTCACCAACTCCCAGAGTCTACTCATGTCCATTGAGTTGGTGATGCCATCCAACCATCTCATCCTCTGTCATCCCCTTCTCCTCCTGCCCTCAATCTTTCCCAGCATCAAGGTCTCTACTCAGCAACTAAAAGGAAAGAAATAAGGTCATTTGTAGAGATGTGAATGGACCTATAGTCTGTTATACAAAGTGAATTAAATCAGAAAGAGGACCACAAATATTGTATATTAATGCATATATATATATATNACTGCAGCCAGATTCAGAATGGACTGAAGATAAGAAGGTGTTTCTCCGCTCTCTGATTTCAGGAAAGGGGAACATGAGTGTAAAAGACCAGAGTTTGCCTGTGTGTGTGCAATGTGCTTGTGCACAGAAACACACACACACTCCTTTCCTTGGTAAACATTCTCCCAGTTTGGCCCAAGTACTCGCAGTCTCCCAGCATTGATGTAACACAGCAACCACGGGCACTCTAGAGTCCCTAAACTATCCTCTGTACTTTAGGACTAGCCTTTTCTTACCTCCCATCTCTACATCAAGTTCCTTGGATAGGTTTTTAATATTTATTTATCCATTTATTTATTGCTGCATTGGGTCTTTTTCTTGTTGACCGGACTGGGTCTTCATTGCTGGCTGTGGGCTTTGTCTAGTTGTGGTGAGCAGAGTCTACTCTCTAGTTTCGGTGACTGGGCTTTTCATTGTGGTGTCTTCTCTTCTGGTGGAGCATGGGCTCTATGTGCACAGGCTTCAGTAGTTGCAGCACATAAGCTCAGTAGTCGATGCACACGGGCTCATTTGCTCCATGGGATGTGGAATCCTCCTGGACTACATGTGTCCCCTGAATTGGGAGGCAGATTCTTAACCACTGGACCACGAGGAAAGTTCCCGCATGTGCATGCTAAGTAGCTTCAGTCATGTCTGGCTGTTTGTGACCCTATGAACTAAAGCACACCAGGCTCCTCTGTCCATGGGATTCTCCAGGCAAGAAAACTGCAGTAGGTTGCCAAGCCCTCCTCCAGGGGATCTTCCCAACTCAGGGATTGAACCCGTGTCTCTCACATCTCTTGCATTGGCAGGTGGGCTCTTTACCGCTAGTTCCACATGGGAAGCCCTCCCTCAATGTTTAGAAAAGCACCTTTGGTCCAGGGTCTTCCCTTGCTGGGTACCAAGGGAACCTGGGTGTGTGGATGTGTTGGGTAGGAGGTGACGCTCCCTAGCCTTTTTATTTTCTTCCTGACTCCCCACCTTCCTCCATGCTCTCCTCCACCCCCTGCATACAGGCCAAATGTCCCAGAATTTAACCTCGTTTTGCATTTGTGAGGAAGGGATTGATGTATGTTTGCTTGTTTCAATAAGCAGTCATTGGCTGCCCTCCAGGAGACAGACCTCAGTTCTCACCAGCCTGCCCCACTTCTGACGTCCTGGGTTCAAACACTTGGAATCAGGGTTCACATTTCCCTTTTAGTGTACACATGGTTCATCCCATTTTGCATGGCTTGATGGGTATCAAGAGTGTTCCTTATGACTCTCCTTTTCTCTGTGTGTCTGTTCCCTCTAACCCAACCTGCATCGGCTCTAAATCTACCAGGACTGCTCCCACCCATGCGCTTCACCACCTTTAAAATTAAGGCAGAACTGTGCCCTCCACTTCACGGCTCCCTGCCTGTTTTTCTCATGTGTTATCCCCCTGCTCCCCTCCACTCTCTGCTCCAGGTAGCCTCACCTGTTCAATCACCACCTGCTATGGCACTGCCTCTGTAGCCCCCCTGCCAATTCTTCATCAGCAGAAACTCGATTCACGCATCAAGGTTGACTTCAAATCTAGTCCCTTCCTTGAAACCATTCCTGATCCTCCCACATATAGATCTCTGCTACCTTTGAACTCCTGTGGGTTTTTTGGTGACCTTTAGCACATTCTGACTCTCAGTTGGGTTACATAGTATGTATGTGCTTATCTCATTCCTCCCATTGGTTCAGGAGGCTCCCAAGAACCTTGACCTCCTTTCTTCGCCCATTCCCTTCACCCCCACAGCCCTCTATGGCACAGTGCCTAGCATGTAATAACTAATTTTGAAACACAAAAGAGGAGAGAGGGAATAAAGAAATAAAAGTTTGATGCATGTTCTTGAACCAAGCAACACCAGAACAAAACCAGTTTTAAACTAAACAAAGCTATTATTTGCTTTTTAATTAATTAATTTTTTTTAAAATTTTTATTGGAGTATAGTTGTTATGCTGTGTTAGTTTTTGTTGTACAACAAAGTGAATTGGCTATACCTATACATGTTACTCTCTTTTTTGTGTTTCCTTCCCATTTAGGTTACCACAGAGCATTGAGTAGAGTTTCCTATGGTATACAGTGGGCTGTCATTAGTTATCTATTTTATACATAGTTTCAATGGTGTCAATCCCAATCTCCCAACTCATCCTATGCCTTCTTTCCTCCTTGGTATCCATAAGTTTGTTCTCTGTGTTTCTGTCTTTATAGTATTCTTTTTTATTGGAGTATAATTGCTTTACAATGTTGAGTAAGTTTCTGCTGTATAATGAAGTGAATCAGCTAGCTATATGTATACATATAGCCCCTCCCTCTTGAGCCTCTTTCTCACCCGGCTCCATCCCACCCCCTAGGTCATCACAGAGTGCAGAGCTGAGCTCCCTGTGCTAAACAGCACACTCCCACTGGCTAGCTATTATACACGCGGTAGTGTATGTGTCGATCCTAATCTCCCAGTTTGTCTCAGCCTTCCCTCCCCCGACACTCCACTGTGTCCACAAGCCCATTCTCTATAAATATTCAGTTCAGTTCAGTTCAGGTCACTCGCTCAGTCACGTCCGACTGTTTGCGACCCCATGAACTGCAACAGACCAGGCCTCCCTGTCCGTCACCAACTCCCAGAGTCTACTCATGTCCATTGAGTTGGTGATGCCATCCAACCATCTCATCCTCTGTCATCCCCTTCTCCTCCTGCCCTCAATCTTTCCCAGCATCAAGGTCTCTACTCAGCAACTAAAAGGAAAGAAATAAGGTCATTTGTAGAGATGTGAATGGACCTATAGTCTGTTATACAAAGTGAATTAAATCAGAAAGAGGACCACAAATATTGTATATTAATGCATATATATATATATGTATGTATGTATTATCATTTAGAGAAAGTACATGATTAGATGGACACTCTTATGTTTCTGGAAACATCTATATCTTTTCTTCAAGGCTCTGGAATCCATTTCCCAGTAATAATCTCCTACAAAGACAGTTGCAAAAGTTACCAAGAGACTTATTCTTGGAACCTTTCCTTGGTGCTTGAGATTTCTCACTGGGGAGAAGAATGGAGTGAGCTTAAAGAAGACACAGAGAGAGAATGAGGATGAGGGGAAATCCAGTCAAGCACAGGACTGAGATCTGGCTAGCTATTAGTTCTGCGTACTGGGAGCTCCTCCGCAAATATTTGAGAGTATAGACTCCACTTATTTGAGTGGCACCAAATAAATAGGGCTTAGAACGAAACTTCGATCCTCCCTTGTCCGATAATATGCATTTATCACTTAGACTCACTATCTTATGATCACATGATCCACTTTTTGCCTCCCAGCAGTCCTTCAAAATGACCTCCATTATAGAAAAACTGGTGTTAAGAGAAGCCCTGAGTCCTAAGGATGATGGATGGATACATTCCACCTGAACTACAATTTCTGTGGCATAGAGCTAAACTGATAAGCCTGCAGAGCCATCTTATCACTTCCACCATCAGGAATTCTGGAGCCAGATGCAAGTCAAAGGAATCTGGCGGCACTCAGGACTGAAAGGACAGAAGATTTCTTAAAAAAAAAAAAAAAAAAAAGATTTATGCATTTATTGGCTGCACTGGGTCTTCACTGCTCTCTTTCTTTAGTTGTGGTGAGCAGGGTCTATTCTTCTCTGTGGTGAGCAAGGTTCTGATTGCGGTGGCTTTTTTGCGGAGCACAAGCCCCAGGGCACTGGAGCTTCAAGAGTCGCAGCCTGTGGGCTCGGTAATTTCCCTTCCTGGGCTCTAGAGCTCAAGCTCAGTAGTTGTAGTGCACAGGCTTAGTTGCTGGGCAGCAGGAAGGATACTCCCGGAGCAAGCACCGAACCTGTGTTCCCTGCATTGGCAGGTGGATTCTTATCCACTGAGCCACCAAGCCCCAGGGCAGAATATTTCTAACACATGAGAAATGAAGAAGTTACCCTGGGCAGAACACTTCACCAATGTTTGCCTTCCTTTCAACATGTGGAAAATCAAGAATATTTCTACAGTAACCAGCTTTCAGGTACTTTTATACGGAACAAAGGGAAGATGTGCTTGGTCAGTTCTTTACTGCTAGCTAGAAAGAGAAATTCCAGATCTCCAGGGGGATTAGGGATCTGGATCGAAAAGAGATGGTGGGTCCAGGAAAGAAAATTTATCTCTTCCCTCTTTACTGACCCTTTCTCCACTTTTTCTCTGCTTCCATTTAGAATTGCCCTTCGAACTTCCTTGGAGTTTCAGTGGTTAAGAGTCTGCCTTCCAAGGCAGAGGGCCTGAGTTTGATTCCTGGTCAGGCACTAAGGTCCCACATGCCACGGGGTACAGCCAAAAATTAAAAAGAAAACTAGAATTTTCCTCTCAGCCTTCTATATTCCCACAGCCTTTGCTTGTTTCACATGTATTTAGCCATAAAAATACCAAAGGGACAATTACCAAGGATAAAGGGTAAATTAAACAGAAAAATACAGCGATTCTAAATTTGTATTCATCTGATAAAAATGGAATAACAATGCAAAATAAAGCACATTATATGTTGTAACAGAAAAGAGACTGTGAAATTGAATTTCTCAGCTTCATATTGGTTTGGGTTATGAGAACTTCAAATTCCAGTTTAATTCTCTGTAAGTGAATTTTAATTTTATGCACACTAATGAAAAGATTTGCTATTTAATATTGGTTTGGAAATATCCAATTACAAAGTACATTTGAACTTCATGGGCTTTTAATTCTAAAAGGAAGTCCTTGGGGATCCCTTCTTAGTAATTAATAATTTTATTGAGTTTGGGGTCAGATCAACTATGGCCATAATCCAGAATCCTCCACAAACCTAGCAAAATTTTATGTATTCTTTTCAATTATAATTAAACTGACTTGTTTAATAAGCTAAAAGGAAAAATTGATGTCGAGGCAGGTCATGAAGATTTAACATTAAAAAAAATTTTAATGGATTCAATATAAATGCTTATATACAATAAAAAATACTAAATTCTGAAAAAAAAGTAGAACAATCCTAAATTTGTATCTATCTGATCTCTTCAAAATATATTTAAAAAAATGAATGAGATGATTGTATTGTATTGTCTTTTAAGGAAACTAGCTAGAGACCATTCATAGAATTTTGATTGTTTTCTCTGTTGCAGTTTTTCTACAGTTCCAGCTGTTCCCTTGGCCAAAACGGATACTTGGCCAAAGGATGTGGGTATTCTTGCCATGGAGGTCTACTTTCCGGCCCAATACGTGGACCAAACAGAGCTGGAGAAGTTTAACAAAGTGGAGGCAGGGAGGTACACCGTGGGCTTGGGCCAGACCCAGATGGGCTTCTGCTCTGTCCAGGAGGACGTCAATTCCCTGTGCCTGACGGTGGTGCAACAGCTGATGGAGCGCACGCAGCTCCCCTGGGACTCTGTGGGCCGCCTGGAAGTGGGCACTGAGACCATCATCGATAAGTCCAAGGCCGTCAAAACAGTGCTCATGGAGCTCTTCCAGGATTCAGGCAACACTGACATCGAGGGCATAGACACCACCAATGCCTGCTACGGCGGCACCGCCTCCCTCTTCAATGCTGCCAACTGGATGGAATCCAGCTCCTGGGATGGTATGTGCTGCCGGAGGCCTTATGTGAGAAGGGAGCTGGGGTAGACGCTGAGCCTCAGCTTTGCTTCTCCGTTCCCCGGGTGGGTTCACCCACCAAAGAAAGGACACATTACACACACAGCTGTTGTGACCATCCAATGACCACAGTGACACAGCCCCTCAGACTTGGATGGTTCCGCACAGTTATTCAGGGAGCATGTTCACATAGCTCCTTACTGAGTCCTCATCACACCCTAGGAAGCGGACATCATACCTGTTTTATGGATGAAGAAAAAAGGAGAATCTAATAATTTACATGTCATGTGTGGCGGGAGCAAGAAACCAAACCAAATGCAGTATATTTCCCACTCAGTGTTCCTGTTTCTCTAAGATTTCTCTTAAGTATCTAAGGGACAAAGAGATTGGTGATGTTAAAAGATTTAAACAAGTGTAGGTGTTAAGGAGAAAGCACCCTGGTAAAAATAGACCCAAACAATCTCAGGATAGACTATGACACAGGGTATTTCTACCCTCTCTCCCTCGCATGGTTCATAGGAGAATTAGAAACTTAGCTTTATCAGTAACTAATTTCAAGTCCCTTAACCTCTGTGAGACTCAGAGTTTTTATTTGCCTACCTGCTTTCCGGTGCTGATAGGATTAAACATGGTGTTAATGGAGATGTGAAAAAACAGTTCCCGGACAGACAAGGCCCTCCATTTACTAAGCTGGAAACTAGAACTTAAAACTTTAGAAACCATAATAAGCATTAATTTAAAAATTAATTATGAAATCTTGATGTTGGTGGGGACCTTAGATATTATCTAACCCAGTATTCCTCATAGAGGCCAAGAAGAGTTTAAGGGTTTTTCTCTGTTCGTGCAGCAAGGCAGTACAATTCCATACACCAATTCAGTGTTTTTCCAATTGCCCTGCGTGGCCTCACCATTAATAGTTCCGTTGATTTGTGATGTTCCAGACTCTGCATCCTCAAATCTGTCCTTATAGTGCTCTTGCTTGGTATTTGTATCATTATTTCTCCAGCAACCCCTACTACCAACACCACCAATCTGTCAAACCTAGCATTTAGTTAGAGAGTACAAATTAAAGGGACACTCACCAGCCTCTAGTGAAGAATCAGAGCCTATATTTGGGGGCATTATCAGCTTTAAGCATGTCATTTCAAATGAATAGATTCTGCTGAATGGTTGGGTATTCCACAGGAGAGGGCTGCAAATGCATCCTTCTTTAATCTGTTATCTTGTTGGGAAAAATATTAAACAAACATTATGAAGTGAATTGTTAGTCTGTACTTTCACAAAAAGCATATTTAAGTTTGAGCCTAATGGCAACCTCCAAGACCAGACAAGGCCAGTGTAGATGTGATTTCTGCTTCTGAACTGGCCAACCATCCACCTGGGACTTTTTGAAGGAAGGAGGTGGTTCTGGAGCTCACCAAGAAGTTTTGAACCACTCCAAAGAGACAGCAAGGTATGAGGGAAGGAAAGAGTGGTACTGCCTTGAACTGCCTGAGAGTCCTCATTTTTCCTTGCCTTTTATTATGAAGTTAAATGAAACCTACAGTGTATATGTAAATACGTGTGTGTGTACACAGATAGACAAAAGGGTTCAAAGTAAAGAAAAATTTTCTTTTGACATCCCATTACCAATTCCCAGAATTTAATCCTCATAGTTTCCATGGATTCTTTCAGAAATTTTTTATGTATGTACCTGCAAGCATATACTTATCTATTCATTTTTTAACATTGCACACACTATTCCTCATCTTTGCTATGTCTTAGAGGTTAGTCTAAAGATATCTCTAGATACATATAAGGTCTACCTCATTCTTTTAAAAGACATTATAAATTCTCTTGATGGGTACACCAAACCTTAGTCCCATATAGATGGATATTTAGATTGTTGTATATTTTTTCAATTATTATAAAAAGTGTTAATATTTAAGACAGTAGCTTTGCATGCTCATAGCTATATGTTGTAAGAATAGATTCCTAGAAGTGGAACTGCAGGATTGTTTAATTAAAAAGTTTGATAGAATGTGCCAAATTGCTCTTCAAATTGTACTAACATATTGTTGGAATGTACTTTCTAACTTCAAACTTTCTAATTTTTGTTAGCTTAATAAGTATAGTATCATTGATTTTCCTTTGTTATAAGAGAATTTTGATATTTTTATGATGTTTATTGGCCATTTTCCTATTATATGCCTTTCTGATGAGACATTTAGCTATGAAGGAAAATAATTTTTGTTAGTTGTAAGTATTATAAATATATCCCCAGTTTGTCTTTTGTATTTCTGATAGAAAGTTTTCATTTTTAGGTAATCAAATTTACTGATCTCTTCCTTAATGACTTGTATTACTAAATACTCTTTTATAGTTTCCAAGTTTTATATAACATATAAATTTTGCTTATATAGATTATGTTTATTTGTTATATATTTATCTTATACTTTTATATATTATTTTTATATTCATATATATATAATTGGGGAGAAAAAATACTGTTTTGTTGGTGTGGTTAAACAGTCTTAACAGAAAATTGTTGGGTTTCAGTGATTGGGTTGGAATTCTGACTAAATCCTTATCCCATCATCTGTTAGCTGTGTGACTTTAGGCAAATGACTTCAGTTCTCTGGGCCCCAATTCCTTTGTCTATAAAGAGGAGATAACTGTTTCTGACAGGTTAGGTAGAATACTAAAAGTAATGCCGTGTCTTTTCGACATACCCACGTTTAGGAGCAAGCTGTACTAGATGAAGAAGTAACAAATGATATTCAAGACAACAATTATTTATTGAATAATCATCTGCCTATTATAGGAGTAATTTCATAGATCATCTACATTAAATGTGGTTACTGAACATTAATTCTTCTCACAAAGAAAGTGGTACTAGGTTTTTCAAAGCGCCTTGTTTAGGATTCAGTCAGAACTGAATTTGAATACAAAATTCCATATTCACTAAATGGGTGACCTTAGACAAATTACCTAAATTCTCTGGAAGGCAATGTCATCCTCTACAACTGTGGACATCACCTGACTCAGTGGATTGTTTAAAGGATTGTTTGAGGATAACTGGTGTCTAGGATTTCAAATGTTAGTTTCCTTCCCATCCTTTGGCCTTCTGTGATTTGGAAAGAACTTCCACTATAGCACTACAAGGAGTACAAACCTAAATTATTTTCAAAAGTGCTGATTTATGAATTTTTTGTTGAATAAATGAGGAATTTTTACAGCCTGAGTCAGAGAACACTGAGTTTTGACATTGCATTTCCAATGCAATGTCATTTACACTTCACTAGAGTGTAAGTTCCGCGGGGGCAGGAATTTTTATTTTGGTTCAGTGATCTATTGCCAGGACCTAAAATTGTGCCTGGCATAGAGGAGGCCTTCACTCTACTGGAGATTTGGCAGTAATAATAATTATTTCTTCTCTCTTTTCAGGTCGCTACGCACTGGTGGTCTGTGGGGACATCGCCGTTTACCCCAGTGGTAACGCTCGTCCCACAGGCGGGGCTGGAGCTGTGGCAATGCTGGTTGGGCCCGAGGCCCCTCTGGTCCTCGAGAGAGGTTTGTAGTACACTGTGCAGTAAACACGGTACCAGGAGACTGCATGGCATGGCCAAATGCTTAGCTCTTAGCTCTTAATTCCCAACTGGAGCATTCAGGGCTGAAGTATGGACTTAAGGATGAATGTGCTTGCCCTCAAAAGACTAGACTGGGGAGCAGAGGGCAGGGAGAAAGGGAAGAGAAGGATCAGCAAGGTGGCTTCATCTCTACCATCACACATCAGGATAATGGAGTTTGGATCGAATGGCATTTGTGCTGCTGACAAGGACCCTTTGCGAGCTAAACTGACCATTGAAAATGAAAGAAAATAATTGGATATAAAGTAAAAGCTTTCCTTTGAGACTTTTGGAGTCTGTTCTAGATTTCTTTAAAGCCCATATAGGTGTGGAAATAGAAATATACATCTCACTTATAAAAAAGCATTCATCTAATTAACTCCCTTTGAACACCTGAGGGATAATCAGTGGGCCTGGGGCTTGGGCATGAGACAGATAAAGACCAGGGGGCTGCTTGTACATGGATTTCCCACCCTCTCTGCTCAAAGTGGGCTGCACTGTGCAGTTTCTGAATCCCTCTGTGTGCCTCACCAGGGCTTAGAGGAACCCACATGGAGAACGTGTACGACTTCTACAAACCAGATGTGACTTCAGAGTACCCACTGGTGGATGGGAAACTCTCCATCCAGTGCTACTTACGGGCCCTGGACAAATGCTACGCATTTTACCGTCAAAAGATCGAGAAACAGTGGAAGCAAGGTATGGGGCTCAGAGGGCCCAAGTCATGGACTCTACTTACATGAGGCTGAGAGTGTGTCCTAAACTCTTAACACAAGGACTCTTTTCTCCTCTGCAAATGATCTCAAGAGAATTATTTCACATCTTCTTACATGCTTTCCTGGGTCTAGGCTGAAGTCCCTTTGGAAGTCATCCAAAGTCAAGTATGAAATTGCCTTTAACTTGAACTGAGTGAAAGAAAGTAAACAACCCTAAGCCATAGCTGAAGCCTGTAGGTGTCAGCCACCTGGGGAGGTAGTGTGTGAGTCAGAATGACCATGTCTTGTGGATGCTAGGATTTATTTCTGTTGAAGTCAGGGGTGATTTGACTTAGTTTATAGTTTGCCACCTTTTAAAGTCTGGTTGATGTTGAAAATTCTTACCTATATTTTCAATATTCTTAAGTGTTATTAGTAATTTTCTTTCTCTGCATAGCAGCTTTGCAAGTTAATTTTATTTTCACCTTTAGTTTCTGAAGTTTTCTGCTAAAAAACATGTGCCAATTTCATAATCAGAGAAGAAACAAATCTTATTTTAAAAATACAGAGAAACTTACTTACCATTAAAAAAAAAAAGTGTTCTTACCTGTTTGGCTATGCCTAGCTGGGTGTCTGAAAAACGCAGGTTTCAGCGTGGGAAAAGGCATGTGCTGAAGCGTCAGAGCACGGATGCTCTAGGGGTGGCCTAAAGCATCTTGGCCCTTTCCACTGTGCTGGGTGGGATGCAGTTTGCCCCCATGAGAAAGGAGTCAACTTAGACCTCTCAGCCTCTGCCCACCCACTGTAAAATTGCTACTGGCTAATTGGTAGCTCAGATGGTAAAGAGTCCACCTGCAATGCAAGAGACTTAACCCGTGGGTCAGGAAGATTCCCTGGAAAAGGAAATGGCAACCCACTCCAGTATTCTGGCCTGGGAAATCCCATGGACAGAGGAACCTGACGGGCTACAGTCCATGGGGTCCCAAAGAGTTGGGCACAACTTAGCAATTAAACCACAACAATTGCTCTGGTACCCTCTAAACTCATGACATTTTAATTGTTCTCCTCATTCTCATATGGAATTTGATCAACGCTGTTTTGAATCTCAGCACCAAACTGTAAACTTCCTAAGGGCAGAGGGTGCATTGCTCTTTGGAGTGAAAGAGGGTCTGGAGTGTAGAGTCAGAGACACTGGAACCTAAAGCCAAAATCAGCTGTTTTCAAGCTGAGTGACCTTGGACATGTAACTTGGCTTTGTGTTTTGGAGACCCTGTTTTCTCCTCTGGAAAATAGAGAAAATATTTGAAGAATTATCTGTCACAGAATTGGCAATGGCAGAAAGGAAGAAAACATTGATTTCTTTTCCTTTTTTATGAATAGTGTACATGCAAAATCACTTCAGTCCTGTCCAAATCTTTGCAGCCCTGTAGACTATAGCCTGTCAGGCTCCTCTGTCCATGGGGATTCTCCAGGCAAGAATACTGGAGTGGGTTGCTGTGCCCTCCTCCAGGGGATCTTCCTGACCCAGGGATTGAACCCACATCTCTTACATCTCCATGTCAGCAGGCAGGTTCTTTACCACTAGCACCACCTGGGAAAGTGCTTAGTAAAATGCTTGTAAAATGAACAAAGTGTGTATTTGCTGAAGGTAGGAGCTCATTCTCTGGGAGGCCTTAGAACACACTGCATCCTTGCTTTCATACTTCTTCCAGCTGGCATCGATCGGCCTTTCACTCTTGATGATGTGCAGTATATGATTTTTCACACGCCTTTCTGCAAGTTGGTCCAGAAATCCCTGGCTCGCCTGATGTTCAATGACTTCCTGTTGGCCAGTGGTGACACCCAGACTGGCATCTACAAGGGGTTGGAGGCCTTCAGGTGAGTCCCCTTCTGGAGGAGCCTAGAGGCTCATGAGGGGTGAGAATGAAGGGGCTTCCTCATGCCTTGAATCTGGACAACTAGCCACTCCTGTGAGGCAAAAACAGCAATCCTCTAACATCGTAGAAATGACATCAAGTCCTCGTGTGGGTTACTGGGTTATTGTCTACATGAGGACCTCGCCTTGCATCTCAGAGGGCAGAGGGACCTTGCTGGCATCTGTCAATCAGGTGACTTTAAGACGTTTCAGAGAATAAGAAAAAGGGAAAGGGAGTGTGCCTAGATCATTCGGGCAATAAACATGTTATGACTATCAACTGTGTGTCAGGCATCATATGAAACTCTAGGGACATAAAACTGGGTGTGACTTCATGCTCCCCGCCTAAAGGATCACACAGTCTGTACAGAAACACCTAGAAGCAAATAATCACACCGCAGGATAGCAACTTGGGGAAGGTCTGGTCTCATTCTCACTTGCCATTGCATTAAAGAATGTCTAATTTGTTGCCTCCACCCCCTCATCTATGAAAAAGGAATAGCCCAGCATACTCCCCCTCCTTGGATGTCAATAAAGCAGGGAGAATGCTGTTTATTGATGCAATACTCCTAGGCATTTAGAAAAAAAGAAACTTCAACACAAAGAGATCTCACTGGGAAGGGAATCTTTCACTTTCTTCTTGGTATCTTATTTCAAGTTTTAGAGTATTCTACCAATATCTGTCTCCATTTCTAACTACTACTGCTAACCCTGCTATTAACTAACCAAAACAGCAAAGTTAGTACAAACACTACTTCTAAGACTTGCCCCATGGAAAAAAAATTAACATATACCAAAAATAATAGGCTAATATTTTTAATATATGAAAGTTTCATCAGTAATAAGGTAAACCATCTAAATAGAAGATATGGACAAGAAATTTCCTCAGGGAAGAAATGCACATATGCATATTTTAAAATGTGCATGCCCATTAGTAATGCATATAAACAAGTTAATGTTTTCTTTATGTGTGTGCTTAGTCTGATTCTTTGCAACCCCATGGACTGTAGCCCACCAGGCACCTCTGTCTCTGGGGATTCTCCAGGCAAGAATACTGGAGTGGGTTGCCATTTCCTTCTCCAGGGGATCTTCCCAACCCAGGGATTGAACCTGGGTCTCATTTCAGGCAGATTCTTTACCAACTGAGCTAGGACGGAAACCCAACATTTTCTTTGAAGTGAAGTCGCTCAGTCATGTCCGACTCTTTGCAACCCCGTGGACTGTAGCCCGCCAGGCTCCTCTGTCCATGGGATTCTCCAGGCAAGAATACTGGAGTGAGTTACCATTTCCTTCTCCAGGGGATCTTCCTGACCCAGGGATAAAACCCAGGTCTCCCGCATTGGAGGCAGACGGTTTAACCTCTGAACCACCAGGGAAGCGCCATTTAAAAAATTTGAATACCCAGACTTAAGGCTATGAGAAAAGGAGCAATAGTGGACGGATTTGGTGGAGTAATAGAAAAACATGAATCAAAAGCCTTAAGGATGTTTATAACTTTGGCTCAGTAATTTCACCTGTTTAAAAGAACATGTAGTTATTTCTCAAAAAATAAAAATAAAAAAACCTACCACATGACCCAGCAATTTCACTCCTGCGTATACATTTGGAAAAAAAAAAAATTGTTTTGAAAAGATACCTGCACTCTGATATGCAGATTAATATTATTGACAATTGCCAAGATGTGGAAGCAACCTGTGTCCCTCAATGGATGAATGATTAAAGAAGATGTGGTTTAGATATACAGTGGATTACTACTCCATTAGATAGATATTGAGCTTTCCTGGTGGTTCAGCAGTAAAGAATCTGCCCGAAATGCAGGAGACACCAGAGACGCAGGTTCCATCTCTGGGTCAAGAAGATCCCCTGGAGGAGGGCATGGCAATCCACTCGACTGAGTGCCTGAGCCCAGACAGATATCAGTGGCACACTCCAACAGATATACAGTGGTATAAAATAGGCTACAAGGAAGTATTGTACAACATGAGGAATACAACCAACATTTTGTAATAACTGTAAATGGACAATAACTTAAAAAATTGTATAAAAAAGGTTTTAATGGGAAAAAATGTCTGTTTCATGAAAAAAAATAACATGTAGCTATTCACTGCTTCAGCTAATGAGGATAGAAATGGGGAGTTTGGTTAAAGAGGGGTACATCCTATCATGGTCTATTTTGCAGTCTTTAAAAATAATGCTGAAGGAGATGATTTCATGTTTTAAAGAAAATTAGTTAAGAAAGCATGCTAAACAGAATGTATAGCATGCTTTTATTTTTCAATAGACTATAACAGTTGGAATGGACTCCATGAGAAAACTACGACTGATGCTTTCTCTCTGAGCGGCAAGACTTATTAGTGACACTTCCTCTGTATTTTCTGTATTTCCAAATGTTCTATAATAAAAACATGTGTTCCAAAGTCCTCTCTCCAGTTGCTGTTATACTTTCTGCTTGCCGCCTTCCTCCTTCGTGTGTCTTCTCATACGGCCTGCTTCTTTGGCTGCCTCACAGGGGACTAAAGCTGGAAGACACCTACACCAATAAGGATGTGGATAAAGCATTTCTAAAAGCCTCTCTGAACATGTTCAATAAGAAAACCAAGAACTCCCTCTACCTCTCCACATACAACGGGAATATGTACACCTCATCCCTATATGGATGCCTGGCCTCACTTCTGGCCCAGTGAGTACTGCCTCTGTCCCTACCTCCTGTTACTCAGGCCTCTGGTGTGAAGGGTCAACCAAGTTTCATTCCTTTACTTGTACAGAATTTTTTCAAAAAGGAAAGAAGGAAGGAAGGAAAATGAAAGAAATGTATTTCAAACGTGTATGTGTAGGTGGATTGACCATCAGTATTGAACAGTGGTTCCCTGGTGACTCAGATGGTAAAGAATCTGCCTGCAAATGCAGGAGACCCAGGTGTGATCTTTGGGGAGAGAAGATTCCCTGGAAAAGGGGATGTCTACTCACTCCAGTATCTTTGCCTGGAGAACTCCACGGAGAGAGCAGCCTGGGAGGCTAGAGTCCTTGGGTTTGCAAAGAGTCGGACATGACAAACACCTTTTCCAAACTGAGATACATGTATCATGCTAGCAGATGTGCAAGATCTATTTGGATACACCAAGAAAAATAGGAGAATTTTAATGCATATTTTTATCTCATCCATTTAAAATGTCTGTACTCAGTAAAGCATCGTGATTAAGAGAGTCTAGTTTTCGAACCCACAATTTATGATCAAATCTCTTTACCACTTACTAACTTTGACCTTGGAAAAATAACTATTATGGTCCTCATTTTTCCCAACTATAAAATTTGTATAAAAACAATACCTACTGTCTAAAATTTTGATGAATGTTAAGTGTCAAAAGAAAGTAAAACAGTAGAAGCTCAGCAGTTGCCCCAGTGTTAGTTTTTATTTTCATAGATAATCAATTTTGTAGAGTTTGTAAGAAAATACTTATAATATAGTCCATGTATATAACATAAGAAAAAATATATACATGTATGATTGGACTTGTTCAGATTATTACTAATGAGGCGATAGTTTAAAAATTTACAAGTGCTGAAGCATTGCCACTCAACACGGCAGCCTTGAGGTGAATCCAATGGTCTGACCCCCACTTGGAGGTAACTTCAGAGTTCACTGAATTCGTCTTGTCTTCATGGGTAGCAAGAAGTTCCTTTTAAATCCCAGAAATTCTGTTGTGCTCACTGTGACTTCTGCATCTTGGATTTTAGCTGTTCTCCTGTTGGCAAGTTTTCCTCCTTTGGGGCCTACTCCCAGGATTTTCCAAAACTCCCTCTTTGTATAGAGTGCCCAGAGCCCATTTCTGTTGCAAGAGGTTGACTAGATCGGTGGTTTATTTGCAGAGCAGAATATAACGCTGATGTGTTTTTCTGGGCTTGATTTCTCTCCCTGTAGTCACTCTGCCCAAGAGTTGGCTGGCTCCAGGATCGGTGCCTTCTCTTATGGCTCTGGTTTGGCAGCAAGTTTCTTTTCTTTCCGGGTGTCCCAGGATGCTTCTCCGGGTGAGTCCAGTCTTTTGTTCAGGCACTTCTGGCCGGTTCCATCTGGTAAAAGAAACCATTTTCTGCTTCACCGCTACTAAAGCTCCCATCCTGACAGAATTTTGTTGACTAAGAACAAAGGAAAGCCCTGAAGGGATTTAAGCAATGGAATCAGTTTGTCTATTTTATGTATGCAAGTACCTCCCTGGCTACTGATCAGAGACTAGATTGTTGAGGAACAAAGGTGAATATGGGGAAACCACTTAGTTTGTTTCAACAAATAGTCTAGGCAAGAGGTAGTCATGGTTTGATTACAACTGATAAGAGAAGTTGATGGGTTTGAGATAGCCAGTAAACATGTGCTGATTGTTTTATGATGGATGTAATCAAGGGCATACATCAAAACACTAAATGGGATACACCTTGACTAAATGAAGGTCTGCCTTAGTTTTGCTAATGCTGTGTTTGATGATCTTGATCATTTCTTGACATTCTAAGCCACACATTGAGCACTTTTCCGTGGAGCAGCAGCTCCCACAGAGCTGACTCTATACTAGACTCGTGCTTGGTAGCAGTGATGACAACGATGTAAGTTTACGGGTCTTGCTTTTGCTCCTCAGGCTCCCCGCTGGAGAAGCTGGTATCCAGTACATCAGACCTGCAGAAACGTCTTGCCTCCCGGAAGCGTGTGTCTCCTGAGGAGTTCACAGAAATAATGAACCAAAGAGAACAATACTACCACAAGAGTAAGAAAAAAAAGGTGGAAAGAGAGGAGGAGAAGGCAATTTTTCTCAGCTTTCATGCCAGTAGCTGAGTGGCAGGAATTCATCAGAAGTCTAGAATATAGCAAGTGAGATTGCTGTATTGATTTCTGTGATATATGATTGGGGAAAAGGGTTGTTTGGTGGAAAGGGGGACAAATTGAGTAGGGAAGCAGAAGGCAGAGTTGGGAAGAGGTAGGAAGTAGCACGTGGCTTCCCAGTACAAAATACAGATAGCCACCCAAAACAGGATACATACTGGACGATGAAGTCCCATGGAAGCCAGGTGTATGGTCTTTGAAAGTATTGACAGTATCTAAGCAATGGTTGAAAATGCCCAGACTTTGGAGCCAGAAATCCAAGTCTAAACTGACCTGTGACACTTGCTCTCTATTTTTGAGAAAATTATTGAACTTTTCTGAGTTGCTTCCTTTCTAAAACCATACCAACTTTGCAGGATTGCCAGAGATTAATGAATTAAATAATTAATGATGTTATCAGCAAATACTACCATTTCCTTCCAATTGCCCCCTTTCCTTACCAAATATAAAACAAAACCTGCCCCAAAAAGCAACAAAGGAAAAGTAAACCAAGGCTAATTTTAAGACTGGAGAAACCAAACGGTGATTTTAAAACCAGGATAACCATATTTTTTCAACCAAAACGTGGGACCCATGATTTGCACTGAAAAGAAGACTGAAGTTATGCAACTAAGAATGTTCCCCCCAAAAAACCTCTAAACTTAGTAATTAAGTCAGTTTTTATCTGGAACCGGGGACATGTTAGACCAAAAAAGAAAACAATTAAAATAAAAATAAGGCCTCTGAGATGAATGTTAATGGACAAAGCTTTGAAATACTACAGAGAATCAGAACTGGAACACTTAGGGCTAGGAAGGAAGTGTCTAATAGAAAACAGGATGCGCTGAGGTACCCTTGAAGCTCGGTACCTTCGGTAGAAGGACATGACGAAGATTTCAATGGAGGAAGGGCCTGTTTACTGTAGGAAAGCAGCATATCCTATAATAAAATTTCTAGTCAACAAGTCTTAGGTACTAGCCACAAGGCAGCTGCCTCTTGTTCTTCCGCTAGCCCAGAGTTCTGCTGGGCGTAGACAAGGCGACCTCACCACCCCTTGCAGCACAGCCAGGAGAGCTCCACATGAAGCTCTGGCTGTCCCTGTTACCATTTTCTCCTCCTCAGTCTCATAGAGCCCTTTGTGAATACTGCCTCCCTTCTTGTTCCACAGTGAATTTCTCACCACCTGGAGATAAGAACAGCCTTTTCCCAGGCACTTGGTACCTGGAGCGAGTGGATGAGCTATATCGCCGAAAGTACGCCCGGCGTCCCATCTAAAGGCGGTGAGTGAAATTTTCGAGTGTTAGTGGCTTAAAATTTTTCTTCTGGGCAACAGATGCAATTCTTTCCTTTTCACTTCTTTTATATTTTTATTGGGAGTGTAATTGCTTTACAATGTTTTGCTGGTTTCTGCTGTACAACAAAGAGAATCAGCTCTATGTATACATATATCCCCTCCCTCTTAGACCTGCCTCCCACCCGCACCTTGATTCCACCCATCTAGGTCATCACAGAGCACCTAGCTGAGCCCCCTGTGTTATATAATAGACGGAATTCTGACAGCGTAAAAGGCCACAGAGTTTTAAAAAAATATTCACAACCTAAATATTGAGAGTTATGTTTTATTTGGTGGGAATTTGTAAGACTTCAAGTCCGGGAGTCAGCATCTCAAGTAACTGAGAGAGCCGCTCCAAGGAAATGAGCAGGGGTGCCAGGTTATATAGAAATTTTGTAACAAAAGGTAGGTAGTCTGAACTTCAAAAGATTATTGCTAATTGAAGGAAACCAGATATCCCAAGTTAAGGAACTTAGCACTTTTCCGACTTTTTTGGCTTTTCAGCACATGGGAAGAGGCAAGAGTGTGGGCTCACTGAAGTCATTCCTTTGATATACACCTCAGCTATCTAGGGCTACAAGATTTCACAAGTGTCCTCAGGGATCACATTGTAACATTTGTAATATGATTTGTAATCATATTTGTAATATGATTCTTAAGGGCAAGTCAGTGGCAAAGAGGGAGTCATTACCTATATCAAGCTAGTTCAGTCAACAAAAACAGAGAGGGGGAGAAAGACAGAGAGAATTGGGAGTTTTCAAAGGAGAGTTTCCAAGTCAGGTTCCCTCTGTCTCCTGGTCCACAAGCTTGTGAAAGTTGCTCAGTCGTGTCTGACTCTTTGCGACCCCATGGACTGTACAGTCCTTGGAATTGTCCAGGCCAGAATACTGGAGTGGGTAGCCTTTCCCTTTTCCAGGGGATCTTCCCAACCCAGGTCTCCTGCATTCCAGGAAGATTCTTTACCAGCTGAGCCACAAGGATACTGGAAGCCCAAGAATACTGGAGTGGGTAGCCTATTCCTTCTCCAGCGGATCTTCTCAACCCACGGAAGTCTTCCCACCCCGGGTCTCCTGCCTTGCAGGCGGATTCTTTACCAACTGAGCTCTCAGGGAAGCCCTGCCCACAAGGTTAGGCAGCGTTGTATCTGTGATGAGAAAAGCTGGGGCGCATCCTCACCTCACAGGAACAGTGAGCCTACACCATGAGATGTTAGCGGAAACAAAGATTTTGTGTCAGCATGATGCTCTGTGGAGCTCTGCCTCTCAACTGCCCAGTCTGCTCTCCCTTCACAGACAGGACATGTCACGGGGACCCTGCCCATCTCACAACCTTGGCTCCTGGGGCACTGGGCTCAGGGCACTCAGGTATCTAGGTTCGTTGCTAGAGGATGTTGACTTAAAAAATAGCTACAACCTAAAAGTTGAGAGTTAACGTTTTATTCAGTGAGAATTTTGGAGATAGCATCTCAAGTAAACCTGAGGGACTGGCTCTGAGGAGGTGAGAGAAGGAGCCAGATTATGTAGATGTGTTTTAAAACAAAAGGCAATAGCTAGAACATCAAGAGACTATTGTTAAAAGAAACCAGATACCCCAAGTTAAGGAATTTAGCACTTTTCTGGGCACTGTTGTTGTTGCTGTTCAGCTGCTCAGTAGTGTCCTACTCTTTTGCGACCCCAGAGCTTGCTCAAATTCCTGTCCATTGTGTCGGTGATGCCATCCAACCATCTCATCCTCTGCTGTCCGCTTCTCCTCCTGCCTTCAGTCTTTCCCAGAATCAGGGTCTCTTCTAATGAGTCAGCTCTTTGCATCGGGTGGTTAAAGTATTGGAGCTTCAGCATCAGTCCTTCCAATGAATATTCAGGACTGATTTCCTTTAGGATTGACTGGTTTGATCTCCTTGCAGTCCAAGGGACTCACAAGAGTCTTCTCCAACACCACAGTTCAAAAGCATCAATCTTTTGGTGCTCAGCCTTCTTTATGGTCTAACTCTCACATCCATACATGACTACTGGGAAAACCACAGCTTTGACGATACTGACCTTTGTTAGCAAAGTAATGTCTCTACTTTTTAATATGCTGTCTAGGTTGGTCATAGCTTTTCTTCCAAGGAGCAAGTGTCTTTTAATTTCATGGCTGCAGTCACCATCTGCAGTGATTTTGGAGCCCAAGAAAATAAAATCTCTTGTTGTTTCCATTGTTTCCCCATCTATTTACCATGAAGTGATGGGACCAGATGCCATACTCTTCGTTCTTTGAATGTCGAGTTTTAAGCCAACTTTTTCACTCTCCTCTTTCACTTTCATCAAGAGGCTCATTAGTTCCTCTTCACTTTCTGCCATAAGGTTGGTGCCATCTGCATATCTGAGGTTACTGATATTTCTCCCGGCAATCTTGATGCCAGCTTGTGCTTCATCCAGCCTGGTAGTCTGCATGATGTACTCAACATATAAGTTAAATAAGCAGGGTGACAATGTACAGCCTTGACTTACTCTTTTCCTTATTTGGAACCAGTCTGTTGTTCCATGTTCAGTTCTAACTGTGGCTTCTTGACATGCATACAGGTTTCTCAGGAGTCAGGTAAAGTGGTCTGGTAGTCCCATCTATTTAAGAATTTCCCACAGTTTGTTGCGATCCACACAGTAAAAGGCTTTAGTGTAGTCAATGAAGCAGACGTAGATGTTTTCCTGGAATTCTCTTGCTTTTCTATGATCTAACAGAAGTTGGCAATTTGATCTCTGGTTCCTCTGCCTTTTCTAAATTCAGCTTCAACATCTACAAGTTCTTGGTTCACATACTATTGAAGCCTTGCTTGGAGAATTTTAAGCATTACTTTGCTAGCGTGTGAGATGAGTGCAATTGTGTGGTAGTTTGAACATTCTTTGGCATTGCCTTTCTTTGGGATCAGGATGAAACCGACCCTTTCTAGTCCTGTGGCCACTGCTGAGTTTTCCAAATTTGCTGGTATATTGAGTGCCGCACTTTCACAGCATCATCTTTTAGGATTTGAAATAGCTCAACTGGAACTCCATCACCTCCACTAGCTTTGTTTGTAGTGATGCTTCCTAAGGCCCATTTGACTTCACATTCCAGGATGTCTGGCTCTAGGTGAGTGATCACACCATTGTGGTTATCTGGGTCATTAAGATCTTTTTTGTATAGTTCTTCTGTGTATTCTTGCCACCTTTTTAAAATATCTTCTGCTTCTGTTAGGTCCATACCGTTTCTGTCCTTTATTGTACCCATCTTTGCATGAAATGTTCCCTTGGTATCTCTAATTATTTTGAAGAGATCTCTACTCTTTCCCACTCTATTGTTTCTGTGTATGGGAAGATGCAAGAGTCAGGGCTTACTGAAATCACTGCTTTCATATGCATCTCAGTTATTTGGGGCCTGTATCCTGTGTTTTCACATCCTGAGTTCCTCAGGGCTCCCTGTAGGCAGCGGCTTCCCCTGATGTCTGCCAGGTATTCTTCTCCTTCTTGAGTGCCCTGGAAGGCTGGAATCGCTGTTGACTGTGACATCCTTGCCTATTGATGTGGCAGGAAATACTCCATTCCTCAAGGGGCAGTGGAACACCCAGACCTAGGGATGCAGTTTAGGAGAGCCCGCCCTGGGCAAGGAGCAGACGTGGGAATGGGATTGCCCAGGGTGAGACTCGTGATTGATGTCCTTCTTTTTGTTTCTTTAAAGTTTACAGATATGTGGAGAGTTTCCTGGGAAAAGTGCTACAGAATGGCTGCCCTCTTTCAACTGTACAAAGCCCCCACTCTTAGCTGGTAAATAGATTGCACTGGACACAGCAGCCTTGTAAACACTGGCCCCACAGAGTGAGTGGCCATCCCGAATGGGTCCTTCTGCCTTTCCCCGCTGCATTCACTGTCATGGGCTTGCGGAGCCCTCTCTGAAGAGGTGGCGGGACAGAGGAGAGACTCAGCCTTGAATCACAGATGGAAAGTGTGGCGGGTCCATTGTCTCCTTCCAGATCGGATAACTCGCCTCTTGTTTGTTGTAGCTTTGTTATTATTGTTATTATCACATTTCCATGCTGTTATGTCTTCGTTTCTTAGGGTTTTCTGTGAATTTCTAAATTCCATGTTTGGTACGAAGCTAAAATAACCATTAAAAGGCAAAGAAGCAGAGAATGCCTCCTGTGTTTCTTGGAAACTAGGACACAAACAGTGCAGCAGCTGCCAGGACTCCAGACTCTGAGCCCCCACTCTCCACACGCACCCCCACAGCAGCGAGCTTGCTGAGCACTCACTTCACACCCAGCCTCTAGCCCTTTCAATTCCATTCACTGAGAGGTGCAGGCTGAAACACAACCTCTACTCCCAGCTTCCTTACCTAATCTAAAGACACCGGGGACTTCTCTGGTGCTCCAGTGGCCAAAAAACTCCATGCTCTCACTATAGGGGGCTCGGGTTCAATCCCTGGTCAGGGAACTAGATCCTACCTGCTGCAGCTGAGAGTTCCCAGGCCATGCTGCCACAGAGACCGAAAATCCCTCTGCCTCTACCAAGACTCAGCACAGCCAAATAAATAAAGACACCGTACAAAACCAGCAGACAAGAAGACAAGGGCCAGAGTTGCCTTTAGGAGCTGAGGATCAAAGTCCCTTGGTCTCATGCCTTGACAGTGTTTTCTGCACAAATAAACACAGGTCAGAGGTTAATAGGTTACATTTTTGGCTCCTCCAGCCAAAAAAAAAGAAAAAAGTTTCAGTACCTAGCAGGAAATTTTTTCATTAGAGGATCTTTTGTCTCCCTTGAGTTGGGACACTGCTTCATCTAGAATCTTTTTGTAAAATAGCAATGGTTTAGGACTGAGGGGATGGAGCTGAGAAGGGGAATGGGAAGCATCCAGTTATTTCCTTGTTAAGAGTCTCCTCCACTACCCCAGAGAGAAAGGGGTACTGTGGAGGAGAGAAGACGGTTTAGATGTGTATAAGAGACAGGGCATTTACAATTTCTTTAAAAATCATTTTCACAGGGACAGAAACTTTTCTAGAATGATATGAACAACTGAAACACTAAATAACTTAGTGGAAAATAAGTGGTTATTTAAAATTCATTAGCAAAGTCAAAGTAAAGAAGAAAACGATTTTACTACTGCTTATTATACAGATCTACTCGTATTTACCACTTTAGACCAACTGTAATAAAATATACTGTTTCTTTAAAAAAAAATAAAGACTATAACCATAGTTCTGACAGTCTATGTTTGTTCAAACCAATCTGGAGTCCTACCCAGATCATGAGGACAGACACACCCAAATAGATACTCAGGAACAGTGAGGTTTTCACAGGGTAAAAAAGATAAAAAATTTCATCAATAAAACTATCAAATCCATTAATTACCCAGCAGATGTTAGAAAAGAAAATGACTATTAAGAACAAAAGTATTTGGCATGAGAAAATTAATCAGAAGAGGAAAGCTTAAAAAGGTAAAGGAGTTTTATAGAAGTTGTGTCAACTATATGCAGATTTATTCCATTTTAGTGAAACTGCTCCAATATTAGTGTTCTCATTAGTACCTGATATTTTCTTGGCGTATAAATGTTATCATGAATTGCTTCTTGTTGCCATGGCAGTCCAAAGAAAGGACCCATTGGTGAGGAAGNGACATTACTTTGCCAACAAAGGTCCATCTAGTCAAAGCTATGGTTTTTCCAGTAGTCATGGATGAATGTGAGAGTTGGACTATAAAGAAAGCTCTCGTCCCACGCCCCTCTGTCCCTTGGACTTCTCTGCCTGTTGTTCATTTCACAGTAGACACCAGAAAAATCCAAGATAAACCCCAACGTGAGCACTATGCCTTCATCAGCTGACTCCCTTCCCAGTCCCTCTCCAGATGCTCCCTGAACTCCTGCCCTATTACACAAGCTGCAGTTGCCACCCACAAACCCCCGTGGGCTACCAACCCCCCACCCCTGCCCCAACCTTTGCCTGCTCCTCAACAAGCTGTTTGGGGGCCCTCCATCTAGTCGGCACCCCGGGCAGGTCAGTGTACACCTTTCCTAAGATCCCTGCAGTAGTGTCTGTAGTCATGGGAGAAAACCCCATATTCCCCTGAGTTCTCTTATATATGTATACGTTGGAGCGTAGGTGATTAACAGTGTTGTGTTAGTTTCAGGGGTACAGCAAAGTGATTCAGTTATACATATACATGTATCTTTTCTTTTCCGAATTCTTTTCCCATTCAGGTTATTACAGACTATTAAGCAGAGTTGCCTGTGCTATAGAGTGGTTAGTCCCCTGTTGGTTATCTATTTTAAACACAGTAGTGTGTACACGTCAATCCCAAGCTCCCAATCTGTCTCTCTGCCCCCAATCCTTCCCTCTTGGTAACCATAAATTCATTCTTTAAGTCTTCGAGTTTGTTTCTGTTTTGTAAAAATTCATTTGTATCTTTTTTTTTTCAGATTTTGCATATAAGCAATATGATACTGGAGTGGATTGCCATGCCCTCCTCCAGGGGATCTTCCTGACCCAGGGATCGAACCTGCATCTCTTATATCTCCTGCACTGGCAGGTGGGTTCTTTGCTCCTACAGCCACCTGGGAAGCCCCCAGCCAATATGATATCACATGATATTTGTCTTTCTCTGTCTGACTTATTCCACTCAGGGTGATAGTCATCTGAATTCCTGAAGAAGGGAACTCGGGGCCTTGCCTTCCCTCCGTAGAGTTCACTGGGGGGCCTTGGTGCTAAATCTCCTCCATTGGCCTTAGCAATCAGGACCTTCTGTGTCACCCAGTGCCAGCACCAGGCCTGCCTCCACTTGGGCGTCATTTGGACACTGTGGGGTGATATTAAAAATATTAGTATTTAACAATGAAGATATCAGGGTGCCAGCTGAGCGTCAGCCCTGGTTCGGCTGCAGGGCACCCAGAATGGCGCTGGTCATTGTCACTACTGCACAGACAGAGGCTCCCAGCCTCTTCAACTCCTCCACATCACTAACTCTGATACTAAGCCCTAGGCCTTCTTCTGGTAACTCCGGATCCATTTCATGAAAACAGACTCCGAAGAAAGCCGCCTCCTCCTGTGTCAGGTCAGCATATAAGGGAAAGATTTTTCAGTTGCCCAATCACTATTTTCACCTTAAGGTCAGCTATTATCATGCAAATAAAGAACTTCCCTATCTGGGCAAAAAAGTCACCCAGGACAATCTAGAGCAGGAAAGAGGATGGAGTGATGACTAGGGAAGGGTATTGTGGCCTGTTTTATACATCTCAATCAAGAATACCTACATGTCATACTAAAACAGATGTGGAGGACTTCCTTGGTGGCCAGCCCAGTGGTTTAAGAGTCCGCCTGCCAATCCAGGGGACACGAGTTCAATCCTTGGTCCGGGAGAACCCTATATGCGATGGGGCAGCTAAGCCCGTACATCACAACTCCTGAAGGCCACATGCCCAAGAGGCTGTGCTCCACAACAAGAAAAGTCACAAGGAGAAGCCTAGGCACGGACCCCACTTGCAGCAACTAGAGAAAGCCTGCACATGGCAACAAAGACCCAGCACAGTCAAAAAATAAAATGAATGAATTAAAAAAACAAACAAACATGTGGACAGTGAGCCAGTCTATGGACCACGAGGCAACTTCCTGTCCTCAGAGGACACATTAGACACACATGCACACATTTCCAAACCTCAAAATTCTAGGAGTCAGCATTCCGAAGCCAGTTTTCTCCTGTCCCAGCATTTGTTCTGTCTCCACCACGGGAAGCAAACCCCTGCTTACCAGCCAAGGTACACAAGAAGGAATTCCACTCTAAGGTTAGGTGGTGTGGAGACACCACAAACCACAGACTAACGTGAAGGAGTAACCAGCACCGGCTGGATCTTAAACACGCTTGCTTTTTTAAATTTAGGAGCATTTATGTGGACCAAGTGATGCAGTGAATGTGTCCCACACTTTCACTGGCTAACTCATGTCTAGGAAGACACTGGGGGCTGTTCAAGTAATTTTGGGTTTCTAAATTACTTGAGTAATTCTAAATTACTTTGGGTTGCTCTGATCTTAGAGCACAAAATATGGTCTGTCTAGAGGAGTTAGGGAAGCGGAAAGTTGTGTTTGACTTTTTTTTTTTTTTTTTTGGCTGTGTTAGGTCTTTATTTCTGTGCATGAGCTTGAGCTCTCTCCAGCTGTGGCAGGCAGGGGCTGCTCTCTAGTTGTGGTATGCGGACTTCTCATTGCAGTGGCTTCTCTTGTTGCAGAGCACAGGCTCCAGGGCATGCAGGGCTCAGTAGCTGCAGCACATGGGCTCAAGGGTTGTGGTACCCAGGCTCTAGAACACAGGTTCAACACCTGTGGTGCACAGGCTTAGTTGCTCTGTGGCATGTAGGGGTACTCCTGAATCAGGGATCGAACCTGTGTTTCCTGCATTGGCAGTCAGACTCTTTACCACTGAGCCACCAAGAGAAGCTTCTGAGCTCAACTTTACTTTTAACTAAGTTTAACTTCATCAATCCCAGCCCGTCTTTCTAGCTAGTAGTGGGCTCTGGTGGCACCCTCCCCCCCGCAAACAACCAGATGCCACATTATGCAAGATCTCTTTCCATTCAGAGGGAATGGGTTGTCTGATGTCAGGACAACCATGTCTAGATCCGGCAAAACATTACTACTAGGGCGAAGGGAGGGCCCTTTGGTGCACAGGATTCTATGTAAGAGCCTTGAGTGAGACCTGCTCTGAAAGAAAGGCCCACGGATGAAGGAACCAATGTTTACCAAGTGCCTTAGGCACTTCCCACAAATCAGTTGTTATCCATTCAATCCTGAGAGGTCTCACTGTCCCTCTTACTGATGAGGGAACAAAGGCTTAAGGGAATGGAACACTGTGCTCAAGGTCAGAGCAGCTCCAAGCCACTTTGCTGTTCATGTCTGAGTCCATCCCCTTCCAGGTGTGCAAGGCTCTAACACATGTTATGAGCTCCTGGCAGATGTCAGCACAGGGAGTGGCTACAGGCGGAGTTTCTATCCACCTTTGGTCACAGCACTGAGCCCACAGGAATGGGTTTGCTGCTGCCAGTGGCAATCAGTTACCCTGTATCGGGCCTTCTCAGCCTGGGGAAGTCTCCAAAACAGGTGCTACTGCGTGTGAGGTGGGAATAGACAATCTCTTACTGATAGAGGGAAACAACCCTCAAAAGGTGAAACCCTTCAGGCACAGGAGTACTACTCTGACATGTTTCATGAAAATCTTAAAATTAAGTGATATACTGTCTATCCCATACTAAACTGGGGCTTCCAGGTTGTGCTAGTGGTAAAGAATTCGCCTGCCAGAGCAGGAAACGCGAGACGTGGGTTCGATCCTTGGGTCAGGAAGATCCCCTGGAGGAGGGCTTGGCAATCCACTCCAGTATTCTTGCCTGGAGAATCCCATGGACAGAGGAGCCTCGCAGGTTATGGTCCATAGGGTTGCGAAGAGACGGACATGACTGAAGCAACTGAGCATGTGCGCGCACACACACCGTACGAAACTGGCTTTGTGACTTTGCCAAATATCCTCAGGCCCCATGCCTTTACTCACACTTTCCTCCTCTTATGAAACCTTTCCAANATAGGGTTGCGAAGAGATGGACATGACTGAAGCAACTGAGCATGTGCGCGCACACACACCGTACGAAACTGGCTTTGTGACTTTGCCAAATATCCTCAGGCCCCATGCCTTTACTCACACTTTCTTCCTCTTATGAAACCTTTCCAAACATCTTCTGGGAGCCACCGTCCTCAACTCAAATGGCTTTCTCCTCTGGTCTCAACAGAATTCACACACACCTGCTCTGGCTCTTTCCCCACTGCTTCCAATGACCTGTGTGCTCTGTCCCCCAGCAGAGGGAGATGTCTACAGAAGCCGCTGAGCTCTAATAAACCTCCCCCTAGGCAGAACACCTAACCCAATGCCTGGCACACAATGCTGTACATGTCTGGTGAATCACATTTATCGGTGTGCATCTATGTTCCCAGGCGGAAGGCAGAATCTAAAATAGCACAGTGTGCGTGTGTTAGTCACTCAGCCCTGTCTGACTTTGCGACCCCATGGACTGCAGCCCACCAGGCTCCTCTGTCCATGGAATTCTCCAGGCAATATTGGAGTGGGTTGCCATTTCCTTCTCCAAAATAGCACAGGCACTTGCTCAAATCCTTGAGGTCTGTTCCTATAAAAATGTCTCTTAAAAACTCGAGACACAGGGAAAGGGTCCTCTTCAGAGCACCCCCCCCACAGACATGTGGTCCACCCAGCTAGATCTCTCTTTATGGGTCTCCCTTTATGTGTCCGACTGCCTGCAGCCGAAGTCTAGCCCCACGGCTGTCCGCGGATGCCCTCTGGTGGCTCTTCCGGGTAATGACAACACAAAACTGGCCAGCGAGTAGAGGGTAGGCTCTTTATTGGGAGATGATTGCTGTACCATGAGGATAAGAGTCCGAGGAGACACAAGCAGTGTCAGCCCCAGAAACGCTGATCTCCTCTCCCAGTGGCTATGTTTCTTCAGAAAATACCACGAGGCTGGGACAGGAGAGCCCAAGGTTAGAAGCGGAACTGGAAAGCCTCGGTCACGTGTGGCTTCCAGGGCTCCAGGCTGGGGAGCAGGGAGGAGATACTCATGACGTGCCAGGTCTCCGCATCTGACACCGCGGAGCTCTGGTAGGACAGCAGCTGCACCCCTGCCTCTGCCAGGAGCCCTGGAAGTAGAAGAAACCCCTGGTTAGCACCAGGCACAGGGGAAGGAGAAGCAGGAGGCTGGGAGCAGGCTCCCAAGTCTTGATTTCTGACATCAGTGTTGCAACAGGGGAGGTGGTCTCAGAATTGAAGAGCTGAGACAGAGGGAACAAAGGGCTCCCTGTCAGGAACACCCTGCCCATCCGGCAAGGCAGGGGAGGGAAGATTAGCCACAAAGAGCCAATGCCACCAGCTGGACTTGCTGGCTGGCGGTTTTATCCGGACCATCAGCAAGGGAGAAAGGCAGGGGAAAGTTCCTCTTGGCATCTGGCAAGGACATTGATATCAGGCCCCCTGAGGCCTGTGGACACTCATTCTCTGCCATACTTGGAAGTGCCCAAGGACCCCAAGCAGGTTTGGTGCCAGGGGCCTGAGGCAGGTCCAAGATGCCCGCGACTGCTGGAGGGGATGCTCAGACAGGCTTTGTTGGATCAGGCTGACCACCACCCAGCCCTGCCGTCAGGAAACCTACAACTCAAAGGCTCTGAACTCCAGGATACACTTCTACAGGCAGTCTCAAACTGAGTCCTTAACGTGGTGAGCACCTGGCTAGTAACAGGGGCTCTGGGGTCCCACCCCTGCCGCATGGCTCGGCAACCTCAGATAAGGCAATTAATCTCTCAATTCCACATGTTCTGGAACCCGCTGCAGATCCAGTGATGCCTGCAGGCATGAAGAGGGGCTGAAGGAGGCAGAAATCCACAGAGCGCAATCCCAGGACAGAGCCGTACACACACACACAGAGACACACAGACACACAGACACAGAGACACACACACACATAGCCGTCCCTGCCCCCAGGGCACTGGCCAGCCCCACAGGCCCTCCTCACCAATCATGGTCGGCAGCATCGCAGGGTTGGAGGCCTGAGCCCGGAACATGAGCAGGGGGTGGCCCGGGCGGAGAGGCACTTCTGGTTTGAAGACAGCTCCGTTGAGCGCCTGCAGCACAGGCATGGTGCCCTGGACCAAGCCCACGGCCTGGTAGGGGGCACCTGCCAGGGCCACGGTCAGGAGGCATTCCCTGAAGTCCTGCTCCCCTGGTGTGGCAGGGTTGTGGGAGGTGGTCACCTGCAGAGAGGAGGCAAAGAGGCACAGTGACGCCTACTCCCTCCCTTGGCCTAAATGCCAATTTGTAGGGCATCAGCCTGGCCACCACACTTAGCAATTCAGGGTCAGAGGAGAGGGCAGATGGGCAAGCCTGGCGCCCCTGAGCATGAGCTTCCTCCCTGAAGCAGGGCGAAGAGATCTACCAGATACAGGTAAAGGCTTGGAAGGGAGGGTGGGAGGAGGAGAAAGCAGAGGGAGGGAGGCAGACTTCTCTCTGTCCCCAGGATCATTCCTGAAGAAGGGC
This sequence comes from Neotragus pygmaeus, assembly GCA_006410875.1. NCBI lineage: Eukaryota > Metazoa > Chordata > Mammalia > Artiodactyla > Bovidae > Neotragus > Neotragus pygmaeus. Next base: position 457,816 of record SJYV01010714.1, on the reverse strand, counting down.
TGGACAGGCAGCCCAGCCACCAGAGGTGGTCCAGTCTGGTCCCTCCGGTGCTGACTTCCTGCTCCCTGCACAGAAGCAGTGGCCAGCCCAGGATGTCAGAGAGCAGGCGGAGGAGAGGAAGGAGGCCATGGAAGCTCACTGCCCACTGCCTCCGCCAGCTCCCACTGGCTGAGAAACACAGACTTTGATCTTAAAAGGGAACCAGAAGGGAAGACACCGAAGGGAAGCCATGAGGGGCCGCAGAGGATAAGAGGATGTGTGGCGAGCTCCTGGAGTTTGCAGACTAGCCCAGACCCTGGGTGGGGTGGTAAAGGAGTGCTGGATGGAGAGTTAGAGGCTGATGCGGGGCCACCTCCCAGCTCCCAGCTGGGCTCTGAGATCTCCTTCTTGGCTGTGAAGTGGAGGTCCCGCTGGCCCTCTCGCTCACACAGCAGTCATGCACACAGCACGTTCACGGGTGTCAGTTATGCTGATGCTCGGGGGCCGGCGGGGGGGGGGTCATGGCTGTCTCCCACAGGGAGGCACTGTCACCAACAGGACTCACACCCTGGGGGGGTCCCCATCAGTGAGCAGAGCTGAGAGGAGCTCTGAACACAGGGGAGAAAGGCAGGGGAGGGTGCGCACATCGAGGCCGGCCTCTTTCACCAGCAGCGGGGCGTTCACCAGGTTCACATTCGCCCGCGGGGACGCGTCCTGCAGGAGGCCGATGATGACGGCGGGGGCCAGGCAGCTCCCGGAGTTCTTCAGGGATGATCCTGGGGACGGAGAGAAGTTGACGTCAGGGCGCTGTGTTGAACAGCACGAGAGTGGGCAGTGCACGCTGGCCCTCAGCCCTGGGTCACACGGCTCCTCACCGCCCTGGGGGGGTGCCAAGCCCAGGCTGTTGGGCAGTTCTGCTTCCCTCTGGGGGATGGAGAGGCAGCCAGGGGTGGGGGACATACTGGGGGTCCACACCAGGGAGCCTCTCACTCTAAGACACTCCTCTCCAGAACCCAGCCCAGCTCCACTGTCCCCGGCCCGGCCACCTGGGTCTGCCAGTACCCTCACCCCTACTTGGCACTTACACCCTTGCAGGTCTCAGGAAGTGGGGGCAGAAAGGGGCAACCGAGGCACCTGAGCCAGCCTCCCTGCCTCGTCTCCCTGGCTCTGCCCCTTCCAGGTACTGGCGATGCTAGCGGTCTACCCCACCACCACCCCGCCACTCCAGCCTTTCCGCAAGTAAGCAGGTGTCCAACAGGCAATGGGGAGGACAGGCCTCTGCAGAGTAACAGGGGACCCACTCCCCAGCTGAGTCCCTGAGGACATCAGCCTGCCAGAGAGCCCACCTTAGAATATTCCAGAGCACAAAATACCCCCAGCACCTGCCTCATCTGATACACCCACTTCAGCTTTCACTTCATGGGTGAAGAACCCGCAGCTCAGAGAAGAGGAAGTCCCAGGGCAGGTAAGCAACTGGGTCAAAACCGAAATAAAGGTTCTGTCACTTCCCTCGGACTCCCTCCACCCATCCTACCGCCTCCCACAGGAAGCTCTGAACCTTGCGGAGGTCCCTCTCGCATCCCAAACGTGCACATTTTAAAAATACTGCCTAACAGGACTTACGAAAATTAAGCAGANATACACTTCTACAGGCAGTCTCAAACTGAGTCCTTAACGTGGTGAGCACCTGGCTAGTAACAGGGGCTCTGGGGTCCCACCCCTGCCGCATGGCTCGGCAACCTCAGATAAGGCAATTAATCTCTCAATTCCACATGTTCTGGAACCCGCTGCAGATCCAGTGATGCCTGCAGGCATGAAGAGGGGCTGAAGGAGGCAGAAATCCACAGAGCGCAATCCCAGGACAGAGCCGTACACACACACACAGAGACACACAGACACACAGACACAGACACACACACACACATAGCCGTCCCTGCCCCCAGGGCACTGGCCAGCCCCACAGGCCCTCCTCACCAATCATGGTCGGCAGCATCGCAGGGTTGGAGGCCTGAGCCCGGAACATGAGCAGGGGGTGGCCCGGGCGGAGAGGCACTTCTGGTTTGAAGACAGCTCCGTTGAGCGCCTGCAGCACAGGCATGGTGCCCTGGACCAAGCCCACGGCCTGGTAGGGGGCACCTGCCAGGGCCACGGTCAGGAGGCATTCCCTGAAGTCCTGCTCCCCTGGTGTGGCAGGGTTGTGGGAGGTGGTCACCTGCAGAGAGGAGGCAAAGAGGCACAGTGACGCCTACTCCCTCCCTTGGCCTAAATGCCAATTTGTAGGGCATCAGCCTGGCCACCACACTTAGCAATTCAGGGTCAGAGGAGAGGGCAGATGGGCAAGCCTGGCGCCCCTGAGCATGAGCTTCCTCCCTGAAGCAGGGCGAAGAGATCTACCAGATACAGGTAAAGGCTTGGAAGGGAGGGTGGGAGGAGGAGAAAGCAGAGGGAGGGAGGCAGACTTCTCTCTGTCCCCAGGATCATTCCTGAAGAAGGGCTGGACAGGCAGCCCAGCCACCAGAGGTGGTCCAGTCTGGTCCCTCCGGTGCTGACTTCCTGCTCCCTGCACAGAAGCAGTGGCCAGCCCAGGATGTCAGAGAGCAGGCGGAGGAGAGGAAGGAGGCCATGGAAGCTCACTGCCCACTGCCTCCGCCAGCTCCCACTGGCTGAGAAACACAGACTTTGATCTTAAAAGGGAACCAGAAGGGAAGACACCGAAGGGAAGCCATGAGGGGCCGCAGAGGATAAGAGGATGTGTGGCGAGCTCCTGGAGTTTGCAGACTAGCCCAGACCCTGGGTGGGGTGGTAAAGGAGTGCTGGATGGAGAGTTAGAGGCTGATGCGGGGCCACCTCCCAGCTCCCAGCTGGGCTCTGAGATCTCCTTCTTGGCTGTGAAGTGGAGGTCCCGCTGGCCCTCTCGCTCACACAGCAGTCATGCACACAGCACGTTCACGGGTGTCAGTTATGCTGATGCTCGGGGGCCGGCGGGGGGGGGGTCATGGCTGTCTCCCACAGGGAGGCACTGTCACCAACAGGACTCACACCCTGGGGGGGTCCCCATCAGTGAGCAGAGCTGAGAGGAGCTCTGAACACAGGGGAGAAAGGCAGGGGAGGGTGCGCACATCCAGGCCGGCCTCTTTCACCAGCAGCGGGGCGTTCACCAGGTTCACATTCGCCCGCGGGGACGCGTCCTGCAGGAGGCCGATGATGACGGCGGGGGCCAGGCAGCTCCCGGAGTTCTTCAGGGATGATCCTGGGGACGGAGAGAAGTTGACGTCAGGGCGCTGTGTTGAACAGCACGAGAGTGGGCAGTGCACGCTGGCCCTCAGCCCTGGGTCACACGGCTCCTCACCGCCCTGGGGGGGTGCCAAGCCCAGGCTGTTGGGCAGTTCTGCTTCCCTCTGGGGGATGGAGAGGCAGCCAGGGGTGGGGGACATACTGGGGGTCCACACCAGGGAGCCTCTCACTCTAAGACACTCCTCTCCAGAACCCAGCCCAGCTCCACTGTCCCCGGCCCGGCCACCTGGGTCTGCCAGTACCCTCACCCCTACTTGGCACTTACACCCTTGCAGGTCTCAGGAAGTGGGGGCAGAAAGGGGCAACCGAGGCACCTGAGCCAGCCTCCCTGCCTCGTCTCCCTGGCTCTGCCCCTTCCAGGTACTGGCGATGCTAGCGGTCTACCCCACCACCACCCCGCCACTCCAGCCTTTCCGCAAGTAAGCAGGTGTCCAACAGGCAATGGGGAGGACAGGCCTCTGCAGAGTAACAGGGGACCCACTCCCCAGCTGAGTCCCTGAGGACATCAGCCTGCCAGAGAGCCCACCTTAGAATATTCCAGAGCACAAAATACCCCCAGCACCTGCCTCATCTGATACACCCACTTCAGCTTTCACTTCATGGGTGAAGAACCCGCAGCTCAGAGAAGAGGAAGTCCCAGGGCAGGTAAGCAACTGGGTCAAAACCGAAATAAAGGTTCTGTCACTTCCCTCGGACTCCCTCCACCCATCCTACCGCCTCCCACAGGAAGCTCTGAACCTTGCGGAGGTCCCTCTCGCATCCCAAACGTGCACATTTTAAAAATACTGCCTAACAGGACTTACGAAAATTAAGCAGACTTCCCAGTGACTTTGTGTGCCCCTCCCTTTCTGTCCTCACTTGGGAACAAGCGAGCCATACTCAGACGGAACGTGAGACGTGGGGTCACAAGAACGGGGGCATCTCCGAGCCCCTGGCTGGTCTGTGGCCTGCAGCAGACACACCTGCTGGGATGCAGAGTCCACAGTCCTCTTCTCCCTCCCTCTGCAGAGTCCCCAGCTCACCCTGTGTCACCACCTGGATGGTCCCTTTGGGAGACCCAGCCCAGGCCTGCATCAGCGCCCCAAGAGCTTCAGCCAGACTGACCCAAGGCTTGGTGTGTGGACAGAAGATGCTGGTAAGGGCCTGGGCATTTACCTGCAGAGAAAGGGGAGCAGGAATGAGGTCAGGAAGGGGAGGGACAGGGCACCCCCGCCCGACTCGGCTCCCAGACAAGGTCTTAAGGCCAAGCCTTAGCTCCACATGGAGAACAGGCAGCAGGGGGCCAGCCTGGTTTCTGGGTGCCTTGGGGTGATAACCTTCATCAGCCACCCACAAGATGACAACTTGTTCCTGTCGCTGAGGAGCGCTATAGAGCCAGAAAACAGCACAGCTCCCTAGCTCCCTCTATCGGCTCCCCAAGCACAAAAGGCTCCCCCACTTCAAACTGCCAAGAGGGGAGCAGGGAAGAGAGGGAAGGGACATCTCCCTCTTCTCTGAATGTGCCGCCACCCCTCCCCAACTCCACCAGAGATCTGATTTTCCTGTGCAAAGGAAGGAAGATGAGACTTTGACATAAACCACGTGGAGAGTCACAGATCACTTAGACCTAGAGTGGTGGGTCTCTCTGGAATGGCTTTCCTATCTGCCTTCATTTTTATTTTCTATCTTGATTTTAAATGTGTTTTTACACTGTCACAAAACACTCTGTCTAAATATCACAATTTGTAAGGCTGGATTTATACACTTGGGGTTTTTTTGCCATACCACACAGCTTGTGGGATCTCAGTTCCCCAATCAGGGACTGAACCCGGGCCACAGTAGTGAAGGCGCTAAGTCCTAACTACTGGGCAACCAGGGAATTCCCTGAATTCATACACTTCTGATGATCCTCTCACTCTTCAAATGTGGACTCCTGTGAAGTCCACCACAGGCCTGCCGGGCAGCTGCAAAGAGGCAGAAGCCACATAATCCTCCAAAGCTGTGCCGTCTAGGGTCTGGCCAGCTGGACCCCCTGCTGACCACAAAGCAGCATGTTCTGGGTCAAAATGTCTATTTCATCTTGTGGCTCAAGATGTCTCTGAGTTAAGTATCTGGCCAGTTGCACTGAGGCAACCTGTAAAGGGAATCATCTAAGAAGGATTTAATTAGAATCCTGGGGTTGGATACAAATCAATCAGGCAGATGTAATGACAGGAAAACATAGAAGTTTCTATTCCTGTTCTCACAGGGAAAACTGGCAGAGAATTAAAGAAGAAGGAGTCGTAATGATGCAAACAGCCGAGGAGGCAGGACTCCCCAGCAGACCTTGCTGTGTAAGGAGGTCCCGGTGTGACGGTGCCCCACAGGCGGCTCCCCTTTGATCGTCTCTGAAGTGCACAGAAGAAAGGGCAGTGAATCCCAGAACTGCGAGGGGAGAACTGAAGGGCCAGGCGACAGCTGGAGGGTGAGAACTGCAGCCGGCAGGGGGAAAGCCGACAGCTCGGGGGTAAGAACTGCAGCGGGCAGGGGGAAAGCGCTCACCGGAGAGGCCCCACAGGCATGCACCGCACCCGGGTTCCTTCCCCTCCTCCCAGGCCAGGGCGCTGCTGCCACAGGTCTGCCGAGCTAAAAGGGGCATCTATCTTCTCTAGAAGAGGAGCGGGAGGCTCCAGGGAGAGCCAAGGCATTCAGGCGCCAACCTGATCCTCAGGCTAGTCTGTGCCTTAGGTCACAGCAGAAAGGAACTGGAGAGGACCCAGTAGAGAATGAGGGACAGTGGGGCTTCCTGGGTGACAAGGAGGTCTTTCTTACCAATGCCTGTTGTACCCGAGCCACTGCAGGGTAAAACAGGGATTTGTTCCTAATTTGAGACTGAGTTGAACGATCTGGCTGAGATCTGACCACATAAGTAAGAAGGGGACATTTCATGGGTCCCTTACTTTCTCAGTGGAGAAGGCAATGGCACCACACTCCAGTGCTCTTACCTGGAGAGTTCCATGGACGGAGGAGCCTGGTAGGCTGCGGTCCATGGGGTCACTGGGAGTCGGGCACGACTGAGCGACTTCACTTTCACTTTTCACTTTCATGCATTGGAGAAGGAAATGGCAACCCACTCCAGTGTTCTTGCCTGGAGAATCCCAGGGACAGCGGAGCCTGGTGGGCTGCCGTCTCTTGGGTCGTGCAGAGTCGGACACGACCGAAGCAACTTAGCAGTTACTTTCTCAGGGTGTAGCGGTCATGGTGGCCTGGAGAGTTGGGCTCTCAAACAAGGGCTAAACAAAGCACCCTGTGTCTCTCCCGCCATAACTCTGTCCTTAGAAGCAAAAAGCCCTATGCTAAAGGTCAGCCAGGAAGTCAAGGACCACCCTCTAGCCCTGCCCAGCCCCATTCATTATTGGTTAAGTATTTGGGGTAGAGCCACATGAGCTGCAGAAAAGCTTACATCCTGCTTTGATTTTTTTTTTTAATCCTCTGAAAACTTAAAAGAGTATAATTAAGGACTAAAATATAAACTCATGAAATCTTAATAACAAGAATGTGGCTCATGGCAAAAGGATTGGGATGAAGTGAGACAGGCCAAGCAAATATTCGTGAAGGAGCAGGTGGCAAGCCCCCTGAAGCACCTGGCACCCCTGCCATGCCAAGGCACTTCAGTCATATCCAACTCTTTCGTGACCCTATGGATCGTAGCCCACCAGGCTCCTCTGTCCATGGGATTCTCCAGGAAAGAATACTGGACTGGGTTGCTGTGCCCTCCTCCAAGGGATCTTCCCAACCCAGGGACCGAACCCACGTCTCTTACACTGGCAGGCAGCTTCTTTACTACTAGTGCCACTTGCCCCCCTTATTCACATCTGTGTCCCCAAAGGGCTATGACAGCATCTGGCACCCACTGGAGCTGAGGGACCATCTGAAGACTGAATGAATGAGACAGGACTTGAACTATAAGTCAGGTTCAGCTTGGAGAAGAAACAAAGGACCAGNTTTCATCTTGTGGCTCAAGATGTCTCTGAGTTAAGTATCTGGCCAGTTGCACTGAGGCAACCTGTAAAGGGAATCATCTAAGAAGGATTTAATTAGAATCCTGGGGTTGGATACAAATCAATCAGGCAGATGTAATGACAGGAAAACATAGAAGTTTCTATTCCTGTTCTCACAGGGAAAACTGGCAGAGAATTAAAGAAGAAGGAGTCGTAATGATGCAAACAGCCGAGGAGGCAGGACTCCCCAGCAGACCTTGCTGTGTAAGGAGGTCCCGGTGTGACGGTGCCCCACAGCCGGCTCCCCTTTGATCGTCTCTGAAGTGCACAGAAGAAAGGGCAGTGAATCCCAGAACTGCGAGGGGAGAACTGAAGGGCCAGGCGACAGCTGGAGGGTGAGAACTGCAGCCGGCAGGGGGAAAGCCGACAGCTCGGGGGTAAGAACTGCAGCGGGCAGGGGGAAAGCGCTCACCGGAGAGGCCCCACAGGCATGCACCGCACCCGGGTTCCTTCCCCTCCTCCCAGGCCAGGGCGCTGCTGCCACAGGTCTGCCGAGCTAAAAGGGGCATCTATCTTCTCTAGAAGAGGAGCGGGAGGCTCCAGGGAGAGCCAAGGCATTCAGGCGCCAACCTGATCCTCAGGCTAGTCTGTGCCTTAGGTCACAGCAGAAAGGAACTGGAGAGGACCCAGTAGAGAATGAGGGACAGTGGGGCTTCCTGGGTGACAAGGAGGTCTTTCTTACCAATGCCTGTTGTACCCGAGCCACTGCAGGGTAAAACAGGGATTTGTTCCTAATTTGAGACTGAGTTGAACGATCTGGCTGAGATCTGACCACATAAGTAAGAAGGGGACATTTCATGGGTCCCTTACTTTCTCAGTGGAGAAGGCAATGGCACCACACTCCAGTGCTCTTACCTGGAGAGTTCCATGGACGGAGGAGCCTGGTAGGCTGCGGTCCATGGGGTCACTGGGAGTCGGGCACGACTGAGCGACTTCACTTTCACTTTTCACTTTCATGCATTGGAGAAGGAAATGGCAACCCACTCCAGTGTTCTTGCCTGGAGAATCCCAGGGACAGCGGAGCCTGGTGGGCTGCCGTCTCTTGGGTCGTGCAGAGTCGGACACGACCGAAGCAACTTAGCAGTTACTTTCTCAGGGTGTAGCGGTCATGGTGGCCTGGAGAGTTGGGCTCTCAAACAAGGGCTAAACAAAGCACCCTGTGTCTCTCCCGCCATAACTCTGTCCTTAGAAGCAAAAAGCCCTATGCTAAAGGTCAGCCAGGAAGTCAAGGACCACCCTCTAGCCCTGCCCAGCCCCATTCATTATTGGTTAAGTATTTGGGGTAGAGCCACATGAGCTGCAGAAAAGCTTACATCCTGCTTTGATTTTTTTTTTTAATCCTCTGAAAACTTAAAAGAGTATAATTAAGGACTAAAATATAAACTCATGAAATCTTAATAACAAGAATGTGGCTCATGGCAAAAGGATTGGGATGAAGTGAGACAGGCCAAGCAAATATTCGTGAAGGAGCAGGTGGCAAGCCCCCTGAAGCACCTGGCACCCCTGCCATGCCAAGGCACTTCAGTCATATCCAACTCTTTCGTGACCCTATGGATCGTAGCCCACCAGGCTCCTCTGTCCATGGGATTCTCCAGGAAAGAATACTGGACTGGGTTGCTGTGCCCTCCTCCAAGGGATCTTCCCAACCCAGGGACCGAACCCACGTCTCTTACACTGGCAGGCAGCTTCTTTACTACTAGTGCCACTTGCCCCCCTTATTCACATCTGTGTCCCCAAAGGGCTATGACAGCATCTGGCACCCACTGGAGCTGAGGGACCATCTGAAGACTGAATGAATGAGACAGGACTTGAACTATAAGTCAGGTTCAGCTTGGAGAAGAAACAAAGGACCAGGAAGGACCCACTGACAGCACAGTCAAGAAGTCACAATTTGGGGAAATTAAGGGGCCAGCGGGCGTGGAGAGTTCCTTAGCGGGGGTGATGAAGGCTGTGGGGGCAGGGTGGGCCTCTGCGCAGGATTCTAAGCGGAGGTTATGAAAGATGTGCTCAGTGTTACAAAGTGAGACGCGGTGAGAACACCCTATCAAGGCTTTCTCTTTGGTTTGTCGCCCCCACTCACCCAACCTTGGGCATCCCGCCATCATGCCAGCCTCACTCCTTCACTCCCAAGGCCTGCAGAGAACAAAGGAGCCTTTCTCCAGAGGCATGGCGCAGGAGAAAACCCCCAGCGTCTCAGCAGCAAGCCTACAATAGAGCAAGCTAAGCTGGCTCCAGGGAGCCGGGCTTCAGCTCTCTAGGGCAGCTCCTGCCGCCCCGCCCAGAGTACTCCGGCTTGCGGAGTGCAATCCCTTATCTTGGGCTCCCAGGGCTGAATCTGGTCATTGCTCAGCCCCGGGTCCCCATTCCCAGCTGAAACATGCCCACCTCTGACTTCTCCTTCTGGGCCCAGTCCCACAAGGCATACTTACAACCCCCGCCAGGGACTTCCCCTTCATCAGGTCCACAAACTGGAGGGCGATCTCCTCTCCGCAGCGACTCTGGGCCTCCTTGGTGCTGGCGCCCAGGTGGGGGCAGCTGATGACATTCTCATGGTCCACCAAGGCCCGGTCCCGGGGCGGTTCCTGACCAGAAAGAGACATCTCTGGGTGGGGTGCTATGGACTGCCTCAGGAACGGGAGGGGGAGAGGGCAAGAGCAATGCCAACTCCTACTTCTGTTTTGCCCGGTGGTCAGTGGACTCAGTAATAATCGGCTTCCTCATGAATGTTCCATCTCAGCAGAATAGACAGAGTCAGAGACTGGATTCCAATCTCAGCTCCATCACTTACTACTCATGTGCTTTGGGCACATCTCCATCTCTCTGAGCCTCAGTTTTCCTGTCTGTAAGATGGGTTAATACTACCTACCTCCTGACACAGAGGTGTTATTTTTGGCAACATAATTTCTCCCCCTAAAGACAGTAAGCCAAGGCCTTTGCTCAGCTGGGCTTCCAGCCCGAGGCCCTTTGTTCCCACCTCCCCTCCGCCCCCTACGCCGAGCAGGCACTTACCTCCGTGAACACGTCCAGCGCAGCGCCAGCACACTGACCCGACTGCAGGGCCCGGAGCAGGGCGCCTTCGTCCACGATCCCTCCTCGAGCACAGTTCACCACGCACACCCCCTTCTTGCACTGGGCAAAGGTGCTGTCGTTCAGCAGGCCTGGGAGGGAAGGAGACGCTGTCTTGCAGTGATGGTGTCAGGAACCACCTGCTCTGGCCCCGGAGGCCCCACCTTTCCCACCACAGGCTCTTCCCCACACGCCTCCTTCCTGAGGTACTACAACCTCTCTGGTCTCACTGCTCCCTTCTCAGATGCTCTGGGCCAGGAGTCCTAGTGACGAATTTGGACCAGACTCAGTTGAGTTGAGAAACATCTCAAATGTCCCTGAGATGTTAGTGCTTCAGGCAGTGGTCCAAGGAAGTATCCACAGGGTCATTGATCCTACATGCTGACCTAGTCCACCCAGACCCTGTGCATTTCCAGCCAGCTTACCCCACCTTGATCTGATGCCAGGCTGTGTAACATCACCGTGCTCCATGCTCACAGGATCTGGAGGCCACCTTCCCACCATAGCTGGTCCCCAGCGTGGGCAGAAGGCCCAGACTGAGGGTCAACCCACACACCTACCTGTGGTGGAGGGCAGGAGAGGTGTGTGCACAGTGATAAAGTCACAGAGAGGCCAGATCTGCTCCAGGGGCAGCTGCTGCACACCGAAGGAGGCTGAGACCTCTGGCGAGATGATGGGGTCGTAGCCTATCGTCTGGGGACGTGTGAGAGGGAGAGGGTATGTGTCCCTATTAGTTGTCAGTACTGGTATTGTTAATCACGGCTACCGTTTATGGAGCACTGACTGAACTGAGCCTACTGTTAAGCCTTCCCTCCCTAGTGGCTCAGACGGTAAAGGATCTGCCTGCAGTGCCAGAGACTGAAGTTCGGTCCCTGGGCTAGGAAGATCCCCTGGAGAAGTCCACTGGCAACCCACTCCTGTATTCTCGCCTGGAGAAGTCCATGGACAGAGGAGCCTGGCAGGCTACAGTCCATGGGATTGCAAAGAGTCAGACACAACTGAACGACTACCACAATACCTATTTATCTCTCACGGTAATTCAAGGGGGTTGGTATTATTATTCTTCCTACTTGAGATCTCAAGGAAGTGGGGCATCCATGCTGGAGCAGGCAGGGTCAGAATTCAAAGGGAGGTTTGCCCACCTCCAAGCTCTGGACCATGAAAGGGTGCAGAAGCAGCTGGTATGTGGCTGAACCAGTGGAGCTCAGACACCCTTGGAAAGTGGGGAGTCCCCGTCAGAAAGGACAATCCTGTGGGGAGCAGTGACGCGGTCAGAGGGCACGAGGTAAAGGAGGGGAGAAGCTGGCTGCAGCTGGAGGCCCCACGGGCCAGAAGACGGGCAGGCATGCCGCCCACTTCAACGGAGCGAGGAAGAGGTAAAGGAGAAGGGTGGTGGTGGTGCCCAGCAGGGCTATCAATAAGACAGACTCACCACCGGGGAAAGGGGTGAAACACCAGCGCTGACACGAGGTGGGCAGAGTACGGTCCTGTCTCCCAAAGGTTCTTTTCATAAGGCTTAAAGTGCATCTCGTCTTGGAAGGCGTAACTGGGCAACTAATCAGGCAGAGGTATGAACGACTAAAGGCAGACCCTTTCAACAAGGCAGGTTTGGCGGGAGGCGAAGGACTTCGGAGGAAAGCGAGACTTAGAGGCACCAGGGGTTGGGAGGATCCAGAAAGAACCGTGGTCTGAGCTGGTGGGGAGAGGACAGCCCCCAAAGCAGAGGTACCTCCCTGAGGCTGCAGAGGAGGAGGGAAGGTTGGCTCCTGGGAGATGAGGGCAGACAGGAAACTCGGGGTGTAAACTTCATCAGCCCCATGAAATCAGCCAAAGGTCATCACATATTGATGGGGAGAGGGAACGCTAGAGAAGACAAAGCTCACGAGAAGGAAGAAAAAGCCCAGACTCATAGCTGATGATGGCAAACACTCTGCATTAACTATGTGCCTTATGGGGCTTCCCTGGTTGCTCACTGGTAAAGAATCCACCTGCCAATGCGGGAGACAAGGATTCGATCCCTGAATCGGGAAGATCCCTTGGAGAAGAAAAATGGCAATCCACTCCAGTATGCTTGCCTGGGAAATCCCATGGACAGAGGAACCTGGTGAACACAACTTAGCAACTAAACAATATGCATCTCATAGTTGATGAGTTAGATACTATTACTTCCCTGCTTTACATATGAAGAAACTAAGGCAGAGGTTAAATGATTTGCATGCTCAATTGCTAAGCTGTGTCTGACTTTGTGGTCCTGTAGACTGCAGCCCACTAGGCTCCTCTGTCCATGGGATTCTCCAGGCAAGAATACTGGAGTGGGTTGCCATTTTCTTCTCCAGGGGATCTTCCCAATCCAGGCATTGAACTTGCATCTCCTGCACTGGCAGGTAGATTGCAGATTTAATGGGAAGCCCATTAAATGATTTAACCAAGGTCATAAAGGTAGCAAGTGGTAGAACTGGGACACAAGTATTCTGGATCCAGCGTCCNATCCAGGCATTGAACTTGCATCTCCTGCACTGGCAGGTAGATTGCAGATTTAATGGGAAGCCCATTAAATGATTTAACCAAGGTCATAAAGGTAGCAAGTGGTAGAACTGGGACACAAGTATTCTGGATCCAGCGTCCACGCTTCTAATTCCTACCTGCTAATCAGCGGTGGAGTGGGGAGGCCCACAGCCCCCACCTGAGAAAACAGGGATAGAACGAGACGCAAACATCTCTTCTTACATCAGAAAGAATCCTGGCTACCAGCCACATACCTCTCAGCAGGGGCGATGCTTTGAAGGTTGCCAAGGCAGCACAAGCAGCTGGGAACAATGTGCAGCTAGGTAAGAAGCATTTTTCTCTTGCAACAGCAAAGACCTAACCACTTCCTGCCTGGTCACCAAAGAGACCTGCCCCGGGCTCTCTCCTTAGGCCTGGCCCATGTCAGCCACAGTTACCTGACGGGGAAGAGGTGTAGAAGTCGTAAGAATCTCAAAGGTACTGAAATGTGCAAGAAGGCAGGACAGTTGGCTGAGCTGTGCAGGTCTGCAGGACCCAAGATAAGGACTCTGAACCAAGAGATGGGCCTGAGTCTGGCCTCAAGTGCGGTCAACTGTGTGTCCAGGTGCAAGTCAGTGCCTCCAGACCTGGATCCTCAACTTTAAGAAAAGGAGCAGGTGGACAGTTTCAAAGTGATCCCTCCTCTGGCTTTCAACAATTCAATGTTCCATGAAAAGAAAGCTCCCTGAGAAAACATTCAGAGTTGGCCCAGGATTAAACCAAACACAGAAAGAACACAAAGCTTACTATTTCAACAGTGGTTACCTCTAGGTGGTAGAATTAACTTTCCTTCTCCTTTATGCTTTCCTATACTCTTTCAAGTTTCCCCCACTGATGGTGAATTTCTTTTGAAGCTAGGGAAATATAAAACTTATTTTAGAAAATCATGGCACAGAAGATTACTAGATCAAGTCAGCCTTCCTAGAGAAAAAACAGAAAACAGTTATGAATGAGGTGTGGCTTTTGGAACCCCATTTTTCATTCATCGNCTCAAAGCCTACTATTTCAACAGTGGTTACCTCTAGGTGGTAGAATTAACTTTCCTTTTCCTTTATGCTTTCCTATACTCTTTCAAGTTTCCCCCACTGATCGTGAATTTCTTTTGAAGCTAGGGAAATATAAAAGTTATTTTAGAAAATCATGGCACAGAAGATTACTAGATCAAGTCAGCCGTCCTAGAGAAAAAACAGAAAACAGTTATGAACGAGGTGTGGCTTTTGGAACCCCATTTTTCATTCATCGTCAGCTCTGTGGCACCAAAGAAGCCAAGTGGGTCCCACTCCTACCCTCATGGAGGTATAGGGGAAAGAGGCTGCCCACTCCCACGCCCTTACAGGATGGCAAGCTCATGGCCATTCCACAGAGGTAAACTCTTCCTTTCTCGCGAGGAGAATGAAACACCCAGGGGAGGGGAGAGGACCCTGCCCTGGCTCTCACAAGTCTTCTTTGTCCACTGGCTCTGAGGCTGGCTGGAACAATGTCCCATTCATCTCTAATCCAGATATACTTTTTTTTTCATGAGCAACATGGGGAGGATGGAGACACCAACAGAAGTCACACAGCCAAACCTAAGGGAGCAAGTTCACACAACCCTATTGCCTCTGGGCTCTCAGAAGCCAAGAACCAGCACAGGGCCGTCGAGGAAGGCTCCTGCAGGCTGAGTCTAGCCCAGCGTCCCTGCTGCAGGTGCCTGGGGCTAAAGGGTGGAGGAGGGGGGCGGTGTAGGTGAGGATAAGCATCTGCCAGGCTGTCAACAGGCCCTGACTCAACCTTCTTTCACAGAGAGACATTACCTCCTTCGTCTGCAGAAACTGCAGGGGAAGAATTCTACCCTCTTCTCATTTTTCACTCAAGATACCCAGGGCAGAGACAGGGGCTGAACTCAACTAAGGGCTAGGGTTCTTATACCAGGAGACATGTTCTGGGAGGTAAAAAGGGTGACATGAGGCCCAGGAGACTGACCCCGCGTCAGGTTCCGATGTGTCCAAGAAAGGTCAGATGTCAAATGTATAGATGTCAGGCACTTCCGGGTTCTTATCATCTATTCCTAGAGAGGAGCCTTGGGGAGATGCATAAAGGGATTCCTCACCCCAACTCCAGCCCCAGGACAGAGTCCTGATGTTGGGGTAACAGAGGAACCCTAGCTTTTCAAGTGGTGCTCCCAGGTGACCTCCTAGCTGCTGTCATAGAAGGCAGCCTTGGGAGACCAGTCATACTGCTCCTGGTCCCTCTGGCTGCCTGTGGATGGAGGAGATCAGGGAGGCTTTGAAGGTATAAAAGGGCTCCAACTGAGGAGCCTAATGGTCACATGCCCTTTCTCTATCCCAGAGCCAATCTTTGAGTTTAGCATTGGCACTCTGCCCCCCACCACACAATGAAATCTTAAACACAAATTCAATATAAAACCGTATCAGGACCTCCCTGGTGGTCCAGAGGTTAAGAATCTGCCTGCCAATGCTGAGGACACAGGTTCAATCCCTGGTCCGGGAAGATCCCCCATACCATGGGGCAACTAAGCCCATGAGCTACAACTACTGAGCCCACAGGCTGCAACTACTGAAGGCTGGGAGCCTAGAGCTCTGTATGAGAAGCCACTAGCATGAGATGTCTGTGCATGGCAACTAGAGAAAACCCCTGCACAGCAACAGAACCCAGCACAGTCAATAATAATAATAATATAAAACCAGATCAATTCAAAACCGCAGAGGTGAAGGCCCAGAAGCCCCACCACCTGCTCTCTCCCAGGGCCCACACTCCGCGTCCTTGAGTATATGTGTGCATGCTAAGTTGCTCAGTTGTGTCCGACTTTTTGTGAGCCCGTGGACTGTAGTCCCCAGGCTCCTCCGTCCATGGGATTCTCCAGGCAAGAATACTGGATTGGGTTGCCATGCCCTTCTCCAGGGGATCTTCCCAACCCAGGGATTGAACCCATGTCTCCTGTGTCTCCTGCATTACAGGCGGATTCTTTACCACTGAGCCACCGGGGAAGCCCCTCCACATCCTTAGTATGTGTCTACACTTGAGGCTTGGGGAAGAATCTGAAAACCACTGGTCTGGGGCAGAAAGAATTGCAGCTACCAGACAGAGATGGGAGCTGCCTGCTGAGTGAATGACTGACGGCAGGAACATGGTGCAGGGACTGATATACCAACAGGAACCAGCAGGAAGGACGGCGTTGGCAGCAGTGCTGGGCAAAGAGCACCAGACGGCGACCCAAGAGGCCCAGAGTCTGAGCTGGACTCCACCCCTTCCTCGTCCTATTATCTTGAGCATTTCACATAACCTTCCTGGGCCTCAGTTTACTTATTTGTAAACTGGGATAATAATATTGACTCCAGAGGGTCACTGTAGGCATGATTCTAACACAGCAGATCTCCGTAAATATTCAGTTCAGTTCAGTCGCTCAGTCGTGTCCAACTCTTTGTGACCCCATGGACTGCAGCACGCCAGGCTTCCCTGTCCATCACCAACTCCCAGAGCTTGCTCAAACTCATGTCCATGGAGTCAGTGATGCCATCCAACCATCTCATCCTCTGTCGTCCCCTTCTCCTGCCTTCAATCCACAGCCTTGTCTAACTAACTCAGTAAATATTGGCAAGACCCAAAGGAATTGACAACAACTGGAGCCTCAAGTTAAACATCCCTCCTTTCGGGCTAATGTCAGACTCATCACAATACTGGCCACAAAGAAACTGTTAAGAGATGCTAGTCTGCTCCTCACCGAAAACCTGGTAAGAAAGTATAAGGCTCAGCTCTTGATTGGCTGGGGCCTGTTAAGCCATCCCAGGGGACAGGCCAGCTTGAATGAGTTGAGCCTCCAGAGTTATAATCTGTTATCCAGCAATATTACTGAGGACAAGAAAATTAGTGTGTTAAGACTCAAGTGATTCAGAACACCAGCGGCTGCGGGCTGCCAGATTTATCCAGAAACCCACACCTGTACCTATGGCTCAAGCATGTCAGCAACTGCTCTAAGGGCCTCCAAGGCTCCTTCTAGGCCTGTGTTGGCACAGATAGGCTCTTCCCTCACCCATCCCCACTCATACACCACGTGCTGTTGGGAAGCCATCTGGCTAAGCTCCCCCTTCCCTAAGTGATAAGATAGTCACAAAGGGAAGGAGGAGAAGGGATGGTCCACCCCCAGCATCTGAGCACAAGAAGGTCTCTCCTTACAGCTCCTGTGGCATGATGGGGTCAGGTCTTAAATCCTGATACCCTAGAGAGAGTCAGATAACAGTCATCCCATTAGCAGCCTAACTGGGTTTCCCAGGTGGCACTAGTGGTAAAGAAGCTGCCTGCCAATGCAGGAGACATAGAGACTTGGGTTTGATCCCTGGGTCGGGAAGATTAGCTTGAGGAGGGCATGGCAACCCACTCCAGCATTCTTGCCTGGAGAATCCCATGGACAGAGGAGCCTGGCGGGCTACGGTCCTTGGGGTCACATAGAGTCGAATGTGACTGAGCGCACACACAGCAGCCTGATTAGTGGTTAACAGCCTGGTCACAGACCAGGAACAGGGTAAGACCTCAGTGCTGGGAGAAGAGGATGATAAAAGTAACACCTACAGGCTTTACTGTTCTGCTCGAGCTGGCCCAACCAGAACAACTCAGGGTCCCCCATGCCTCCTGGTCCAATCTATGTCCTTTTTTAAAAAAGACCTTTTTGATGTGGAACATTTTTAAAGCCTTTATTGAATTTATTACAATACTGCTTCTGTTTTCAGTTTTGGTTCTTTGGCCAAAAGGCATGTGGGATCTTAGCTTCCCAACCAGGGATGGAACCTGCAACCCCTGGATTGAAAGGTGAAATCTTAACCACTGGACCTCAGGGGAGGTCCCATCTTCATGTCTTTAGGTTGTTCTCCCAAGTTACTGTAACAAACCGAGTCCTTAAACACTTGGCACCATTACCATGATCACACAGTGAACTCATGGCCAGGGCCCTTTCACAGTTTAAAGAAACTGGTAGCCCACTGGGGTGATGTGTACTCAGAGATGTGAGGGCTCAAAGGGCATCTGCGTCTGTGTTTACATCCCCTCTTCACTTGCTGGCCAGGTAGTTATCTGGTCTTGCAAGTGTATCTGCAGTGATGGGGACTCACTCTCTCTTGAGATCACTTATTCCACTGAGGCCAGCTCTGCCTGTACCCCTGCCTCTCCAGCCTGCACTCTAGTGCTCCTTCCTGGATCTACTTCTCAGGGAGCGGGACTCATCTATACGACTTCCCTTTGGCTATTTCAAGGTTTCCCCTGTGACTCCCACCTCTTGATGAGCTCAGAGATCCCAGGGCCTCCACCCTTTCTTAGGAAGCACAGATGTGTGGGCTCCCCTGCTACCACTCTATCTCCCAAGTTTCACAGTCTTGCAGAACATGGGGTCTTGGACTGCTCAAATACTCACAACAGAAGTTGATCGGTACAGAGCATGAAGAATGTCACCCCCTTGTTCTGAAAGTCATCTTCTTTCAATGCTGCCAAGAGTCACAGAACCTTTTCTATCAACCATGTCACAATTAATCACATGGCACTGTTGTCAACTAAAGGCCTCTTCTCCTGGAAAAGCCTTTATAAACACCTCTACACCCAACTCTACTTGCTCTGGGGCCTCATATGTGGGGCACTGACATGTATTCCAATTAAATTTCCTATTAGGATGTCCAACTATTCTAGACTTCCTATGCCTTTTAGGACCTAAGTCTGAACTTTTAAGTATTAATTACTTCCCTTTGCTTCCTGTCACCCACAAATGACACATCATTCAGGCTGTGGATGGGCACAGGGAGCAAGGCAGAGCCCTGCGCCACCCTGAACCAGTCCCCCTGCAGACTGAGATGAATGCATCCTTCAGTCAGTTACTAAGCCCTCAGCACCAAGCTCATGATCTCCATCTTACTCTCAAAGGTATCATGAAAGACCTCACCAACACTTGCTGAAGTCCACACTCCACAAAAGATCTAAAATGTTCATCGTTGAGGTAATTGCCAAGTGAAAGCAATTTATCCGTTCAAAGGAATTACGTGCAACAGTTTAAAAATACAGTAAATCTATTATTCCAAAATATACATTTTTATCTTAAAAACATGCACAACATTCTACTGTCTCTAAGCTAAAACTCCTCTTATAGGTACAGAACTGTACCTATATCCCAGAAACCTGTATTCCACGTAAACACATAGAAGAAGTCTGAGATGACATATATCAAACTGATGTTACCTGAGGAAACTCAGATTGGGATGGTCATCTAGGAGACCTTTATCTAAATTTCAATTTTTATGAGAATGCATTCACATATTACATGATTATAATTTTAAATAGTCAAGACATATACATCTAGGGTGTCCCATGATATTACCAGTTTACTACTGATTTCCGAAGAGAGACCAAGACTAGTTAGAAACAACTTGTGTTTAGTAAACACTCATCCTGCCTGGATACTGATAAATCATCTCTTTTAACAATTTGTTCAAGAATCTTCCTTCCTTGTCCTTTAGAAAATCTTGCTCTCCGCAACTGCTCAAACATCAACCAAGGTTCAGATGATGCAGGTCAGTGATTTTTCTGCACTGAGATATGATTCCAAATGTGTCAGACCCAGAAACCTGTTAGGGAGCTGGATCAAAGTGAGCAGCTGAGTTCAAAAAGAGGCCACTCTGGACCAGTGGGAAAGAACCAGAGCCAGGCTGCTCTTGAGGTGCTGGGGTGTATGTGGGGTGGGGGTTACATTCCAAGGTGTGTTTCAGGTTTACACAGAACATGTACCAGAAGCAAAACAGTCTAGTGACCCTCCAGAGACATCTGGACAGAAGAACCCCCCAGAGAAGCAGATATATTTTGAAACACAAAAAAGGTGCCCACACCCTCAAACCAATGCTGGGGACAGAGCATGTGGGCATGTGGTATGTGCTATGCCCAGAGACACAGGTGACTCATATGCAGGGTCCAGACATCTCTGAGCTGAGCCATGTCAGTCATGTCTGCTGCTGATGCTCAAGGTCCTGTGTCCCTCTGAGCCTCTAGGAAGCAGCCGGGGCTGCGGTTAAGTAGCTGAGTGCTGCCAAAGGAACAGACAAGCTTACCAATCACTTCAATTATTCAGGAAACAAGATGGCTTCACAGGTGGTTCAGTGGTAAAGAATCCATCTGCCAAGGTGGGGTTCTGTCCCTGGGTAGGGAAGATCCTATACAGGAGGAAATGGCAACCCTCTCCAGTATTCTTGCCTGAGAAATCCCATGGACAGAGGGGTCTGATGAGCTACAGTCCATGGGGTCAGAAACAGTCCAATGTAACTGAGCGACTGAGCACGTGTGCACGCCAAAATGACGGACAAGCTTACCAATCACTTCAGTTACTCAGGAAACAGGGTAGGGCTTTTGGTCTGGCTTAAGTCACCAAAAAAGTCTCACGTCCTTGACAATGAGTGTTGCCAAGCTAGAAGAGCCCAGTGTACTGTGGTGCCCTACGGGAGGGGAGCACACGTGATAGAATGTCCGCCGGGTCTGGCAACCGACCCAAAGTCACCACATCATCAGTGAAGCGCTCACGTGTTTGGCTACATGTGCCCTGAGTTTTACTGAACCCCTGACCCCTGCTTTTAGATGATCAGAATTTTCCAGGAGCTGAACCTTTACCCTGAGCCCTCACAAACATGCAAAAAGGAGAGTGCTCCCTGTGGCTTGCACAAAGGACATGGCTTTGGTCTGCTTCCACGATCAATGCATCCTACTGGGCCATGTCCCCTCTCATAGGGAGCCAGAAAAAGGTACCTCTCTTTCCTGGTGCTAAAGCTTAGCAGAGATGTCTGGCTGACTTCAGTCGATATGGTAAGTAGAGAATATGATAAGCAGAGAAGATGCAGACTGTGGTACAAAGGGATGCCCAACTGGTCCTTGTTCACCATCCATTTGCTATGAGCCCTTAGCAAAAACTTACAAAATTCAGAGGTTGATATAAAATTAAGGGTTAATCTATAAGGTCTCTTCTAATGCAAAGCGAGAAGGACATACAGAAAGGAAGGAGCAAGGGAAAAAAGAGAAAATGCCACACAGCTTTATATAAATGTTTCTAGACCTGAAATAATCTGATTTTCAAAACCATCTTCCTTAATGTTTCCTGGCTGTAGTTTGAACCCACAATCCCTCTCTCCACAGCCACAGTAAACATGGAGATGCCCACCAGCCCACCCAGCTGCCACACCTCTCTTGCCCACTTGGGCACCCGGTGGGTCTTCTCTCCCTTGGCACAGTCTTCTGGATGGGTCCCCGGGGTGGGGGCTGGGGAGCACTGCTTCTGATGACAACTCTCCCTCAACCAGAAGAACTACTGAGCTGCAAGCACAGGCTAAGACAGAGCCTTGGTGGGCGGTGGGGTCAGGGAAGATTCCTGAGAAATGTGTGAGTTTTCCCAGCCACTGTGGGCTCTACGATCTTTTCACAGTGTATGAAAGTGGAAGTGTGAGTTGCTCAGTCATGTCCAACTCTTTGTGACCCCCTGGACTGTAGCCTGCCAGGCTCCTCTGTCCATGTGTTTCTCAGGCAAGAATACTGGAGTGGGTTGTCATTCCCTTCTCCAGGGGATCTTCCTGCCCTAGGGATTGAACCTGGGTCTCTGGCATTGCAGGCAGATTCTTTACCGTCTGAGCCACCAGGGAAGTCCNCAGGCTCCTCTGTCCATGTGATTTCTCAGGCAACAATACTGGAGTGGGTTGTCATTCCCTTCTCCAGGGGATCTTCCTGCCCTAGGGATTGAACCTGGGTCTCTGGCATTGCAGGCAGATTCTTTACCGTCTGAGCCACCAGGGAAGTCCCTCACCATGTATAGGCAAGCACCTTTCAACCTCTTCTGGACTACGGAGGGGAGCTAGAAGACGGACAGCAGTGGCTCTGCTGCAAGGTTACAAATCTGCTCCTGTTTTCTGACTTATCACAGGAGACAGAAGCAGCAAAACAAGCAGGCCCTCACAGAAGGGGAGGAAAGGACAGGCAGGATAAGACTCCACTCTGCTTCACAGGCACTCAGGGCAATTACTCATCCCAGAGCTGAAGCATCTCCACCAAGTATTCCCAGATGCTGAGTTCAAGGGTCTAGGTCAGTGGGCCCATGTCCCCTCCCTCCCTGGCTTTACCACCCATTTACTCAGGGGCTCAAAAGGGGGCATCAGATTTTCCTGGGACAAAGCTTCAGCTTCTCTCAAGCAAAGCTGCCTCTTCCAAAACTGCCACAGGAAGCCCCACATCAAAGAGGTCTGGCGACCTCTCACCTTCATCCCAAAGGACTGCATCCGGGTGGCCACTTCTCTCCCAATTCTGCCCAGGCCAAGAATTCCTAGGACCTTTCCATTCAGCTCGGTTCCCATGAACTGCAAACGGGGAAAGAAGCCAAAGTCAGCGCCTGCAGTAGGCTGTGGACACATAGCCAGGCAGGGTGAGGCAAGACCAGCCGCTCACCTTCTTCCGCTCCCACTTGCCATCCTTCATAGATGCCGCCGCCTGAGGAATCTGCCTGCAAGGACAGACACATTCAGCAGGCCCACCCAGACCCCACCAGCCCAGGAAGGAGGCACAGTGTGAAGGCTGCACGGCCACTACATCTGCCAGGCATTCCCTGATGAAGACAAGCTCAAGCTAGGTCTGGGGGCTCAGGTTCAGAAATACTGAAGATGGACAAAGGGCTATAGCAGGAGGATCCCTTGACAAGACCTGGCTTGGAGCCCTGGGATTGTCTCCAGCCAAGTGTCAGGGAGGAGGTTCTGAGTGTATCTCAGTTAGTTGAATGTTGGCCTCAGTGACTCCAGGCATGTAAAAAGCAAAAGCTAATCCTCCAGCATTTGTAGAGATAATGAAATGGTGTATTGGGGGATTTTAACAACACCAAATGTTCCAGAAGCACAAAGGTTTCCATTTTCTTATTTCATTCAGAGCTACAACCTACATCTTCCACTATATCAGGGGATAGCTGAATACTTATTCTCCCTTGAGAGTTAGACTACACTGGGGTGAGCAGGTGCTATAGTCTGGACACTTCCAACAACCATAGCACCTCCTGTCTCACACCACACACACACACACACACACACCCCACACACACACTCCACAGCCTATCCGCTCCTACCAGCCAACATGGAGGTCTGATTCTCATGTGTTTTCCAGAGGGAACAAAGGAAATTAGGGCAATGTGAGAAATCAGAGGCAAGATATGCTATGTGGATCATGGTCCTCCAAGCTCTTCCGGAAGTGAGAAAGGAGGAGATAAGAAGCAATGTTTAAATATCAGCTCATTTAATGCTCACAATAACTGCATGGCAGGGGTAGGGGGGAGAGTTGGGGGGAGACTGCAGGCACTGAGTGTTAAACACCTTGCCCAGCATCACTCAGCCAGAAGTAGCAGAATGAATTCAAAGCCAAAGAAGGCATCCCCACCAGTCAGCCTCCTAAGTATTTCAATGCAGGCTTTCCTGCTGGTCATAAAATTCAGCGGTGTGTGCGTGTCTGCATATGCAAGAGAGAAAACAGAGATTCCAAGATAACCGTTCCCATATTTCCACTTCCCTAGGTTCTGATTCAAAGCTTTCTTTCCTGTCTACACGTTACCAGGCACAGACTTCCATTGAGGATGAGGCTGACAGAGAACCCGCCTTGCTGTCACAGCCCCATGAACCCATGGGCAAACTCAACAGAGCTCATGGAAGAAGCCCCATCTCACTGCTCTGGCCCATCAGGCCTCACTGCGAGAAGGACAAAGTCCTCACTTGACTGAGGACAATGACTCGCCTCGAGGAAGCAAAGCCAGACTGATCAAACCTGCCCGAGTGAGACAGAGCCCCCATCGGCCTCCTCCGCCCTTGCGCCTCCCGACCTCTGCCCACCCGGCTGCACCGTGCCGTCTGAGGTGTGTGTGCGGCAGCACCGGGTACAGGCCTGTCTCTTATACACATCTTGTACCCCTGCCTCTCCAGCCTGCACTCTAGTGCTCCTTCCTGGATCTACTTCTCAGGGAGCGGGACTCATCTATACGACTTCCCTTTGGCTATTTCAAGGTTTCCCCTGTGACTCCCACCTCTTGATGAGCTCAGAGATCCCAGGGCCTCCACCCTTTCTTAGGAAGCACAGATGTGTGGGCTCCCCTGCTACCACTCTATCTCCCAAGTTTCACAGTCTTGCAGAACATGGGGTCTTGGACTGCTCAAATACTCACAACAGAAGTTGATCGGTACAGAGCATGAAGAATGTCACCCCCTTGTTCTGAAAGTCATCTTCTTTCAATGCTGCCAAGAGTCACAGAACCTTTTCTATCAACCATGTCACAATTAATCACATGGCACTGTTGTCAACTAAAGGCCTATTCTCCTGGAAAAGCCTTTATAAACACCTCTACACCCAACTCTACTTGCTCTGGGGCCTCATATGTGGGGCACTGACATGTATTCCAATTAAATTTCCTATTAGGATGTCCAACTATTCTAGACTTCCTATGCCTTTTAGGACCTAAGTCTGAACTTTTAAGTATTAATTACTTCCCTTTGCTTCCTGTCACCCACAAATGACACATCATCCAGGCTGTGGATGGGCACAGGGAGCAAGGCAGAGCCCTGCGCCACCCTGAACCAGTCCCCCTGCAGACTGAGATGAATGCATCCTTCAGCCAGTTACTAAGCCCTCAGCACCAAGCTCATGATCTCCATCTTACTCTCAAAGGTATCATGAAAGACCTCACCAACACTTGCTGAAGTCCACACTCCACAAAAGATCTAAAATGTTCATCATTGAGGTAATTGCCAAGTGAAAGCAATTTATCCGTTCAAAGGAATTACGTGCAACAGTTTAAAAATACAGTAAATCTATTATTCCAAAATATACATTTTTATCTTAAAAACATGCACAACATTCTACTGTCTCTAAGCTAAAACTCCTCTTATAGGTACAGAACTGTACCTATATCCCAGAAACCTGTATTCCACGTAAACACATAGAAGAAGTCTGAGATGACATATATCAAACTGATGTTACCTGAGGAAACTCAGATTGGGATGGTCATCTAGGAGACCTTTATCTAAATTTCAATTTTTATGAGAATGCATTCACATATTACATGATTATAATTTTAAATAGTCAAGACATATACATCTAGGGTGTCCCATGATATTACCAGTTTACTACTGATTTCCGAAGAGAGACCAAGACTAGTTAGAAACAACTTGTGTTTAGTAAACACTCATCCTGCTTGGATGCTGATAAATCATCTCTTTTAACAATTTGTTCAAGAATCTTCCTTCCTTGTCCTTTAGAAAATCTTGCACTCCGCAACTGCTCAAACATCAACCAAGGTTCAGATGATGCAGGTCAGTGATTTTTCTGCACTGAGATATGATTCCAAATGTGTCAGACCCAGAAACCTGTTAGGGAGCTGGATCAAAGTGAGCAGCTGAGTTCAAAAAGAGGCCACTCTGGACCAGTGGGAAAGAACCAGAGCCAGGCTGCTCTTGAGGTGCTGGGGTGTATGTGGGGTGGGGGTTACATTCCAAGGTGTGTTTCAGGTTTACACAGAACATGTACCAGAAGCAAAACAGTCTAGTGACCCTCCAGAGACATCTGGACAGAAGAACCCCCCAGAGAAGCAGATATATTTTGAAACACAAAAAAGGTGCCCACACCCTCAAACCAATGCTGGGGACAGAGCATGTGGGCATGTGGTATGTGCTATGCCCAGAGACACAGGTGACTCATATGCAGGGTCCAGACATCTCTGAGCTGAGCCATGTCAGTCATGTCTGCTGCTGATGCTCAAGGTCCTGTGTCCCTCTGAGCCTCTAGGAAGCAGCCGGGGCTGCGGTTAAATAGCTGAGTGCTGCCAAAGGAACAGACAAGCTTACCAATCACTTCAATTATTCAGGAAACAAGATGGCTTCACAGGTGGTTCAGTGGTAAAGAATCCATCTGCCAAGGTGGGGTTCTGTCCCTGGGTAGGGAAGATCCTATACAGGAGGAAATGGCAACCCTCTCCAGTATTCTTGCCTGAGAAATCCCATGGACAGAGGGGTCTGATGAGCTACAGTCCATGGGGTCAGAAACAGTCCAATGTAACTGAGCGACTGAGCACGTGTGCACGCCAAAATGACGGACAAGCTTACCAATCACTTCAGTTACTCAGGAAACAGGGTAGGGCTTTTGGTCTGGCTTAAGTCACCAAAAAAGTCTCACGTCCTTGACAATGAGTGTTGCCAAGCTAGAAGAGCCCAGTGTACTGTGGTGCCCTACGGGAGGGGAGCACACGTGATAGAATGTCCGCCGGGTCTGGCAACCGACCCAAAGTCACCACATCATCAGTGAAGCGCTCACGTGTTTGGCTACATGTGCCCTGAGTTTTACTGAACCCCTGACCCCTGCTTTTAGATGATCAGAATTTTCCAGGAGCTGAACCTTTACCCTGAGCCCTCACAAACATGCAAAAAGGAGAGTGCTCCCTGTGGCTTGCACAAAGGACATGGCTTTGGTCTGCTTCCACGATCAATGCATCCTACTGGGCCATGTCCCCTCTCATAGGGAGCCAGAAAAAGGTACCTCTCTTTCCTGGTGCTAAAGCTTAGCAGAGATGTCTGGCTGACTTCAGTCGATATGGTAAGTAGAGAATATGATAAGCAGAGAAGATGCAGACTGTGGTACAAAGGGATGCCCAACTGGTCCTTGCTCACCATCCATTTGCTATGAGCCCTTAGCAAAAACTTACAAAATTCAGAGGTTGATATAAAATTAAGGGTTAATCTATAAGGTCTCTTCTAATGCAAAGCGAGAAGGACATACAGAAAGGAAGGAGCAAGGGAAAAAAGAGAAAATGCCACACAGCTTTATATAAATGTTTCTAGACCTGAAATAATCTGATTTTCAAAACCATCTTCCTTAATGTTTCCTGGCTGTAGTTTGAACCCACAATCCCTCTCTCCACAGCCACAGTAAACATGGAGATGCCCACCAGCCCACCCAGCTGCCACACCTCTCTCGCCCACTTGGGCACCCGGTGGGTCTTCTCTCCCTTGGCACAGTCTTCTGGATGGGTCCCCGGGGTGGGGGCTGGGGAGCACTGCTTCTGATGACAACTCTCCCTCAACCAGAAGAACTACTGAGCTGCAAGCACAGGCTAAGACAGAGCCTTGGTGGGCGGTGGGGTCAGGGAAGATTCCTGAGAAATGTGTGAGTTTTCCCAGCCACTGTGGGCTCTACGATCTTTTCACAGTGTATGAAAGTGGAAGTGTGAGTTGCTCAGTCATGTCCAACTCTTTGTGACCCCCTGGACTGTAGCCTGCCAGGCTCCTCTGTCCATGTGTTTCTCAGGCAAGAATACTGGAGTGGGTTGTCATTCCCTTCTCCAGGGGATCTTCCTGCCCTAGGGATTGAACCTGGGTCTCTGGCATTGCAGGCAGATTCTTTACCGTCTGAGCCACCAGGGAAGTCCCTCACCATGTATAGGCAAGCACCTTTCAACCTCTTCTGGACTACGGAGGGGAGCTAGAAGACGGACAGCAGTGGCTCTGCTGCAAGGTTACAAATCTGCTCCTGTTTTCTGACTTATCACAGGAGACAGAAGCAGCAAAACAAGCAGGCCCTCACAGAAGGGGAGGAAAGGACAGGCAGGATAAGACTCCACTCTGCTTCACAGGCACTCAGGGCAATTACTCATCCCAGAGCTGAAGCATCTCCACCAAGTATTCCCAGATGCTGAGTTCAAGGGTCTAGGTCAGTGGGCCCATGTCCCCTCCCTCCCTGGTTTTACCACCCATTTACTCAGGGGCTCAAAAGGGGGCATCAGATTTTCCTGGGACAAAGCTTCAGCTTCTCTCAAGCAAAGCTGCCTCTTCCAAAACTGCCACAGGAAGCCCCACATCAAAGAGGTCTGGCGACCTCTCACCTTCATCCCAAAGGACTGCATCCGGGTGGCCACTTCTCTCCCAATTCTGCCCAGGCCAAGAATTCCTAGGACCTTTCCATTCAGCTCGGTTCCCATGAACTGCAAACGGGGAAAGAAGCCAAAGTCAGCGCCTGCAGTAGGCTGTGGACACATAGCCAGGCAGGGTGAGGCAAGACCAGCCGCTCACCTTCTTCCGCTCCCACTTGCCATCCTTCATAGATGCCGCCGCCTGAGGAATCTGCCTGCAAGGACAGACACATTCAGCAGGCCCACCCAGACCCCACCAGCCCAGGAAGGAGGCACAGTGTGAAGGCTGCACGGCCACTACATCTGCCAGGCATTCCCTGATGAAGACAAGCTCAAGCTAGGTCTGGGGGCTCAGGTTCAGAAATACTGAAGATGGACAAAGGGCTATAGCAGGAGGATCCCTTGACAAGACCTGGCTTGGAGCCCTGGGATTGTCTCCAGCCAAGTGTCAGGGAGGAGGTTCTGAGTGTATCTCAGTTAGTTGAATGTTGGCCTCAGTGACTCCAGGCATGTAAAAAGCAAAAGCTAATCCTCCAGCATTTGTAGAGATAATGAAATGGTGTACTGGGGGATTTTAACAACACCAAATGTTCCAGAAGCACAAAGGTTTCCATTTTCTTATTTCATTCAGAGCTACAACCTACATCTTCCACTATATCAGGGGATAGCTGAATACTTATTCTCCCTTGAGAGTTAGACTACACTGGGGTGAGCAGGTGCTATAGTCTGGACACTTCCAACAACCATAGCACCTCCTGTCTCACACCACACACACACACACACACACAC
>SJYV01010714.1:400823-428974 GCA_006410875.1 Neotragus pygmaeus | reverse complement strand
CCAGGGTTGATCTCCTTCAGAATGGACTGGTTGGATCTCCTTGCAGTCCAAGGGACTCCTAAGAGTCTTCTCCAACACCACAGTTCAAAAGCATCAATTCTTTGGCGCTCAGCCTTCTTCACAGTCCAACTCTCACATCCGTACATGACCACAGGAAAAACCATAGCCTTGACCAGACAGATCTTAGTCAGCAAAGTAATGTCTCTGCTTTTGAATATACTATCTAGGTTGGTCATAACTTTTCTTCCAAGGAGTAAGCATCTTCTAATTTCATGGCTGCAGTCACCATCTGCAGTGATTTTGGAGCCCCAAAAAATAAAGTCTGACACTGTTTCCCCATCTATTTCCCATGAAGTGATGGGACTGGATGCCTAATGCCCTCCAAAATCATCCAGGCTGCTATAAATGGTGAAATTTCATTCTTTTTATGGCTAATATTCTATTATATGGGCTTCCCAGAATGGCTCCGTAGTAGAGAATCCACCTGCCAATGCAGAAGACATGGGTTCAATCCCTGGGTTGGGAAGATCCCCTGGAGTAAGAAGTGGCAGCCCATTCCAGTGTGCTTACCTAGAGAATCCCAGGGACACAGGAGCCTGGTGGGATATAGTCCACGGGGTCACAAAGAGTCAGAAACAACTTAAGAGACTAAACGACAGCATTAAATTGTGTGTGTTTGTGTGTGTGTACATATATATATCTCTTACATCTCTATCCATTCATCTGTCCATGGACACTTAGGCTGCTTCTGCATCTTGACAATTGAAATAATGCTGCTATGAGCACTGGGGTACATGTATCTTTTCAAATTAGTGGGTTTTCTTCCCCAATATACCTAGGAGTGAGATTGCTGGGTGATGTGGTAGGCCTATTTTTAGTTTTTTGAGGAAGATCCTTATTGTTCTCCACTATGGCTACACCAATTTACATCCCCACCAACAGGGTATAAGTGTTCCCTTCTTTCTACATTATCTCCAACATTTTGAGCGTACTTGTTCTTAATGCAAACCCCCAATCCCATGCCACCAGCCCGGAGTTCTGTGAGGTACTCCTGCCCTAAACCCAAAGTTGGAAGAAAACCCTTTTGCCCCGGCTTTATGTTTTCCTGCAGAGGGCCCCCCATTTGAGAAACACACCTGGCCTCTCTCTACCCAGACTTACTTCTCTCGAGGCAGAGAAGCATTTCATTAGATGGGGAGAAACGTGTGTGGCTCAGCCCTTATCTGACTCCTCTTATTTCAGGATCTACTTGCCTATAAAAAGCACAAATCTCTGCTGCTGCTCCATGCCATCAAGCTTTTATTTTATTGGAGTAGAGTTTATTTCCACTGCGGTGTTAGCGTCACACATCTGCACCCGTGACAGAGGCAGAGGGGGGCCCTTTGACCACAGACTTTTGTCAAGTTGCCCAACCTGGCTTTTATTAGGAACAAAGCTAATATTTTTATCT
Organism: Neotragus pygmaeus; assembly: GCA_006410875.1. NCBI lineage: Eukaryota > Metazoa > Chordata > Mammalia > Artiodactyla > Bovidae > Neotragus > Neotragus pygmaeus. The sequence goes on along the minus strand of SJYV01010714.1, from coordinate 427,524 downwards.
CCTCCTGTTGGGCTTCTATTTCTCCACAAGTTTTGCACTGAGAAAGCTTCCTCACATGATAAATCAAAGGGCAGTGTTGATTCTACCCATCTTCCAGAAAGGAAGATAGAGGTAAAATTCATGAAACTACTTTTCTTTTCTTGAAAGATTTTCCATACTGTTTTTAGAATATTAACACACGTTTACCCTTGATGCCCTCTACTGGGTCTTTTCTTCTCTGGAAATGAAGGTTATAAAGAGAAAAAAGGTCAAGAGACTCTATTTTTAAAAAATGAAAAAGTCAAGATAAAAGTATTCTTAGAGTCTGTCTTTCTAAGAACACCTGGCTTCCTGTCACCTGCAGCTAATGACCAGAGTTAACAGGATATGGGAGGAGGTGCTGGGGCCAGGGGGCTGGTGCTTCTGGATCCAGGGCAAGACTGACGGATGGGTTGCATGTGTGTTCTTGGTCACTCAGTCATGTCCAACTCTTTGTGACCCCATAGACTGTAGCCCTCCAGATTTCTCTGTCCACTGGATTTTCCAGGCAAGAATACTGGAGTGGGTTGCCATTTCCTCCTCCTGGGATCTTTCCAACCCAGGGATCGAAGCCACGTCTCCTGCATTGGCAAGTGGATTCTTTACAGTGAGTCACCTGGGAAGCCCGGAGGATGCTACCGGTTAACATCGCTTCTGTTGGATACTGACCTCAGGCTGATACCCAGGTCAGTTAACCCCTACCCTACAGAGGGAAGTGGAGAGGAAGGAGGGGAAGGTCTTGATGATGATGAGGGTCCCTAGGGAAGAGGAAAAAATGGAGGATGGAGAAGTGGACAGGGATAACCTTTCCACTCTATCTTATGTCAGAGTGGTGCCGGAAATAAGGGTTACCTAGCATTGCCATGCTGCCATGGCCTTGGCCATGAGTTTCTGCAAAAGAACAGCTCTGAGGAGGACCCCTTCTTTCTTGGCCCTGCAGTCTGAATGAGAAACTGGGGTTCCTTTCCAGAAGAGCACAGGGAAGAGAGGAAGAGAAAGAGTGGGCAAGTCTGTCTACTAGCAAAGGCTGTGCTACAGTACAAGAACCAGCATCAAGTGGAGCCTGCAGAACTGGGCTCCATACAGAACCGCAGAGGGGGAGGGGCAGGCTGCAGCAGACACTGAGGGAAATCCACTAAGGTTCTTCTGATCCCTCAGCCAGGCTGCAGGCGTGCAAGTATCTGCGGGGTGAGTTTGTGAAGCATTCTGAGATTACCAAGACAGCTTCCACGTCAGAAACCTGGGAACCACTAAACCGTAAGCTCCGACCTGCCCCCATCCCATCTGTTCTCAGCCTGGAGCAGGCAGCCTCCTGGACCCCATTCTGACTCTACAGGCATCTCCTCCCTCCATGCGGTCAGTCTCCACACTCACTCCCATCACCTCCATGACTTACTTCATGACCAGGATGCCCTTTCTGGTCGCGGCCTCCAGATCCACGTTGTCCACACCCGTGCCAGCCCTGCCCACCACCTGCAGCTTCTCTGCCGCGTTGATGATGTCAGAGGTCACCTTGGTGGCCGAGCGGACAATAAGGCCTTCACAGTCCTGAGACAGAAAAAGAAACACCTGAATCCACAGAGTTGGTCTCTGTACAGCCTCTCTGTCCAAGGTGGGAGGGAGCCCCTGCAGGCTGGCTGACACTGGATAGCCAGGAAAGGCATGTGTATGTGGACACACCTCTGAGAGCCTTCACCACTAGTCAGGCTTGGGTTCAAGTCCAAGCTCCAGCCCCGACAAGCTAAGGCTCTGAGCTTCGGCCTCCTCAGGTTTTGTGTGAGGAGGAAATAACAGGTACAACCCCTGGCACGATATCTGGCCCTGCTCAAGGGACATCACTTCCTTCATCAGACACGGAGCTACTGAAGGGGTGAGGTGGGATCAGATTCCACTTTGTGAGCCCCTATGCCCGGTACACAGAAGGCACTCAATAAATGTTGGTCGGCTGAATGACTAAGTGAAGTTAATGAAAGGCAAATAATTAAAAGAAAAACATTTCCTAAAATAGAAACCACAGTAGAGGCAAGGGGAGAAAACAATTAAGCTGGTTCACAGTTGCTCAGAAAACCAGGCACTATTAGACTAAAACTAAACCTATGTGAAAAATTAGACTTTTTGGATTCATCATAGCCATTTTACCTGGGCTAAGCCAGACCTGGGGCCAATCGTCCTTAGGCTTGTCCAGCATCTGATGATATCTTCTGCAGAATAAGGATGCTGTGCCAAATACTCAGTGAGAAAGCCCAGGAAATGGAGCAGGAGAGAGAATGCACACTCTGTCCAATGCTGGCTGTCCCAGGTTTGGTTGATGAGCAAGCTGCAAGGGCGTCTGCATAAGCAGCAAGCTGGGAACCAGGAGCCTGGGGCTCTAGGCCCCATGCTGCCAATGACACATTGGGTCACTGGCCAAGTTATGTCACCACCACCCCTGGTCTCCTCCAGTAACACAAGAGCACTGGAATAGACAACTGATCTGAAGCCTGTAACTCGCCCTGCATTTCCCTAGCAGGGCACCCAGCTGGATCCCATGAGAACCTTCTCTCTTCCCTTCCCACCACATGGATGACAAAGAGGGGCTACTGGCATCTGGCTTCCAGGGTAAGGGCCCACTCTGTGTTTACTGTGCACAAGTCCAGAGCCTAGGAACAAGTTTGGACAAGTTAAATGCAGGGAGAACAGAGGGTTCTTTTCCCTCCACGGAGGGGAGAGGAGAAAAGAAGCTTACTCTGCAGTCTACTTACTTAGTTCTGGAGGGCTTCTCAACACTGGGATGATTCTTTAGAAAAAACTGAAAAACTACTTCTCTGGAGGTGTGAATGTTTCATGCATGCTCACTGGCTGGAGCTCTGCCAGACCAGAGAGAGCTGCATCGAGGACCCTTCACCAGCATCTCACACCCTTTCGTGTCTGTGGTTCTGAAATAGAATGCTCCTTGAATACTCTCTCCAAAGCTGCCAGCCCTTCCCCAAACCCTGGGAATCTTCCCACAGGGCAGTCTGGCTGCAGAAGGGCATACAGACTCCCCAGGAGTCCACCCCATCGCTGCAGACTCCAAGGACAAACACAGAAACACCAGTTTTTAACAAGCAGAGCCTCTCTCTGTGGAAGGATCTCCCTTATGGAGATTTATCCTACAGTCTCTCTGTTTCCCTGAAGGGTGTGTCCCCAGCTTTCTCTGAAGCCACGAAGTCTAAAGAGCCTCCAGTCAGACCAGCTGAGATGTACAGGCAGAGCTCGCCCATCCCAAGTGAGAATCTGCCTTTGCAGACTCTCATTCAGCAGACACTGGTCCCACACGATCTGGACCTCGTTGTGGCCAGAGTTCACAAACTTGCAAGGCCTCTTATATCCTCAGCTACCTCTGTTCCTGTTCATTCAAACAGCATCAGTTAATTCATTCAAGGGAATTCCCTGAGGGTCCAGGGGTTAGGACTCTGCATTTCCACTGCCAAGAGCCCAGGTTTCAATACCTGGTCAAGGAACTAAGATGCCACAAGCCACACGTGGTGGACCCCCCACACCCCCGCCAAAAAAAAAGTTAGGATTCAGTCAATCTGCGCACATTACTGAGAGTCTGCACTCCCAGGAACCGTCCCCCACTCAGGACCCTGCCATCCCTCTGAGATGTGGCTCCCTGCTCTCCCCACCTCTCCTGAAAACTGCAGCCCACATCCTCTCAGAAGTTTGCTGTAGTTATTTTCTTCTGCAGCATCTCAAGTTCCTCTCTGGCACTCCTGCGACGGGAATCTCAACACCACACCTACTCTGCCGTCTGCTGTTCTCTGCTCTGTGTGTGCTGTATCCGTGTATGATAGCTGGCTGGAATAGGCGTTCGCTGCACTTGGCCTGCCTTCCTACTCCCAGCCCCTCAGCGGCCTCAGAGCTGGAAAACAGCAGGACCCTGTTCGGCTGGATTTATGGCTGGTCCAGACAAACTATGCCAACTCAGTAGTGGAAACACATTCATGCTCCTCAGGTTCACACATGCTTCCTTTCCCAAGGAGGACAGGCTTCGCCTTGGGGGTGATTTCAGCATTGCTCCTGCCTCACAACTGAATAACCAAAGACACAAGCATGCGCTGACTTATGTAACAGGGGACACCAAAGAAAGTCTCCAGGTTATGTTCCCCTGGCTACAGAGAATGCAGGTAGGCGCTGTTTGGCACAATATATGTGATCCTCATTCAGTAGATGGCTATGTAACCTTTGCAAACCAAATCCTAGTGTAAAGGCTGGAAACGTGCTATTTTGGATAGGAGTCCTTTCACTGGCCCAAGGAGGCTAACCTGGATTCCAAACTTAGTGTTTTTCTACAAAGACAGACATGAAAACTGGGCATGCCCAAATCCCTCAACAGTGTAGCCAACAAACACCTCTCTTCCTTTCAAAACATGGACTCTTGCCTGGAAATGTATTCCCTTCCTTTGCTTTCTTAAAACTGGAAGATAAAGATACTAAGGTGCCTCAGAAAGTTAAATGCATTACCAGCCTGCATTTAGTGAATTCTGACCAGCACTGTTATTTAACGAAACAGAAGAAAATATCAGGACACAGCACATACAATTATGGGTGTTCTTTCATGAAACTCGAGTGTATGCGTGTACACATATATGTGTGTATACTGAACTACGATGTAAAGTGAATTTCCTATTGTAGGTCATGGTCAAAGTCTAAAACCACTGACAGGTGGTAAGACTTAATGTTTATTACTAGATTTGTATAAGATGATAGAAGAGGGGTACACAGTCTAAGAGTTTTGTTGAGTTCCAACAAGAAGCTTTATTATTTCAAGCTAGTGTTCTCCAAATTTTTGACTGAGACCCACAGTAATAAATACATTTAGCCTTACCATCTGTATCGCTGTCTGATATTTACTTTTTTTTCTTTTTAATGCTAATCACGACCCATTAAACGGACTTCAATGCCCACTAATGAGCTGTGACTTGCTTCAAGTCTGAAAAGCATGGTTCTGGGGAATGATTGTACTTCCTGACCACGGAGCGAGAGAGAACAAACCGTGCCTGCCCAGAATACCAAGGAGTGTGAAGGGAGGCCAGGCATGGTTCTGGCAACCTGCTCCAGTTTCTTTCGGTATGTGAAAGGTTTAAACAGGGGATGCCAGGGGCCGCTCACCCAGATACCTCTCCACTCAAAATAACAAGAGGTAGCTTGGATAGGACCCACTCCAGTGTTCTTGCCTGGAGAATCCCAGGGATGAGGCAGCCTGATGGGCTGCCGTCTATGCGGTCGCAGAGAGTCGGACATGATCGGACAAGACTGAAGCGACTTAGCAGCAGCAGCAGCAGCTTGGATAGGAGTCCTTTTACTGGCCCAAGGAGACTAACCTGGATTCCAAACTAAGTGTTTTTCTACAAAGACAGACATGAAAACTGAGCATGCCCAAATCCCACAACAATGTAGCCAACAAACACCTCTCTTCCTGCCAGGAGTTTGCAATGCCTTTAAAACGTCCTCTATGTCCCAGCCCCCAATTCCCAGTCAACCTCCCAACATCCTGGAACCCTGCCAACTAGTGACCAAGGGCTCCCATTCTTGCCAGTTGCACTCACTTACCACTCCCTCATCCCACCATACCCCAGGGGTACAGGATTTTCATTTCCACAAGAAAGCTGGAAAGCCCCCAAGTCCCATCCACACTTGCCAGCCAGGTGGTCTGGTGGAGGTGAGGATCTAGAGACCACTACACTGACTTCTGGCCATTGCCCAGAGCCAGAGCCACTGCTGCCATCTGCACAGAGGAGGAGGTGACCGGTGAAGTGCCTGTCTCCCATTCACTCCGCGGGTGCTCCAAGGATCAGCTCCTGAGTCCTTGGCCCCACCAAGTCAAGGCTGATCACACTCTCCTCCCCACTTGAGCAGCAGTGGAGCAGGCAGAGGCTTAAGCTTCTGATGCTCTCATTTAGCACTCAAGTACTGTGTTATCTGGTCATTAGCTTCACAGTCTATTAACCAGGCTCCCTAACCAGCTGACAAGCTTCTGGAAGACAGGAACCAGTCCAACTTCTCTGAGTACAGGACAGGGGCTGGATACAGTACCACGGGGCCGCAGCCCACAAGGGTTCCAAGGAGAAACCCAGGAGGAGATACATAGGCAGTTAGGAAGACCGCGTGATTGCCTCACCGCCAGAGCAACAGCTGCCACCTCTGTGGTTTGATTTAAGGGACTCGGAGGAGTGAAGGATGGAGGGGTGGATCCGCGCTGAGTCGGGCTGAAGTTGGTAGGAGGCTACAATGCCGGGTGTGGGAGCTGGAGGGCAAGGGATAATACTTCTGGACGGGTGGGGTGGAGGCACCTGGGCGCTGGGTGCAGTCCAGAAGTAAGAAGTGCGGTAACGCGAGTGGAGTTCCCAAAATAAATGTTATAAGCCTAGACGAGGCTACCAAATCTCGCAGGGATTTTATAAACAAGGAAAAGGCAAATCCGAAGTAGACGGCACTAATTATATAATACGACAAACGGTGATTCGCTCCTGAGAAAGATTTGCTAAGAAATACACATTTCCTGGGAGCATTTGGGATCGGATTCTCCACGGATCTGGCCATACCTTGCCGCGCCGAGGCCAAAGGTGAGGCCATCCGTCGAAACCGCTGGAGGAGACTAAGCCTGGACCGCCCGAGCCGCGGTCACGGCCGCGCGGCCGCCGCGGGGATCTCTGGCGCCCCCTCACCCGCCCCTCCTTCCTCCGAGCGCTCCCAGGCGGCCGAGGGGCGGTGAAAACTCTCCGTAGTCTTGCATCAGACTAAAGGNGTGAGGCCATCCGTCGAAACCGCTGGCGGAGACTAAGCCTGGACCGCCCGAGCCGCGGTCACGGCCGCGCGGCCGCCGCGGGGATCTCTGGCGCCCCCTCACCCGCCCCTCCTTCCTCCGAGCGCTCCCAGGCGGCCGAGGGGCGGTGAAAACTCTCCGTAGTCTTGCATCAGACTAAAGGCGGGTATGGCGTTTGCTGCCCTAGTCCCGCCGCTTTCCCTGCGGTTTCTGGGGGAGCTTGCTGGAGCAGACACGTGACAGCCTGTATTCCAACAGCGTCCCCCAGGGAAGGCAGGACTTGGCTGGGCGAGCTAGGACTGGGCCGGCCAGGGAAGGTTCGCCGCTCCCTGAGTTCCAAGAAGGCAAGCCACTTTGGCGCCCCTCCCCCCGGCACCCCCGCGCGAGGCGGGAGAGACGGCCCTGGGGAGCCGCGCTGGCATCTCGCGGGCACCCTGCACTTTGCAATGTTGGCGGGAAACACGCCGTTGCAAACTGAACGGAAAGTTTGCATCCTGCAGCTTGCAGAAGTTGGTTCCTCCCTCCTTCTCCCTCCACCTTCTCCAGCCCCCAAACTCGGGAGACCCCCAAGACTGACACCAGGTAGGAGGTGAGGGTGGGGCGCGCTGGGCCAAGTGTGTCAACCACTCTCCACGGAGGATGCCACACAGCCCTCTCACGCTCGTCTAACCTGCAACTCGGCTATCAGCTCCTCTTTGCTCAGGTTCTGCTTCTCCACCACCTGCAGCCCTCCATCTTGCAGGATCTTCCGGCAGCAAGGGTCCAGGCTATCACTGATAAGCACTTTCCGTAGATCTGCAAAGGCCATTGCTCGAGTTGGCCTTGGAATCTGCAGCTTTTCCTGGGCAGAAACACCTAAAGCGAAACGCGGCTGCTTCGGCTGGCGGGCTTCAGTAACTGGGCAGGATTCGCGATTGGACAGAAACTCTCCAACTCTCTGTGACTCCGCCCCCTCGTGGTGGTTCTGGATCTTCGGATCTCCTCCCACTTTATTATCCTCTGGAGACAGTCTCTCAATCTCAGCCAAAGCATTTCTCTATACCTGGTGAGCAGACAGAAGCATTTTTTGCTGAATAGCTGATTCATATCTGAAATAAATTGAGAAATATTCGCTGTCATCATGAGAGAAATATTTCCTCTTCACTTTCCCCTTAAGGACCTAACTCTTTAACAAGCATTTATTAACGCACCTACTATGTGCAAGGCAAGGTGCTGGATGCTGAAGGGGCTCGAATTTCAAAAAGACATAGCCTCTTTTCTCTGGTTGGCTAACATCCCAGAGTACCAAAGACACAGATGTGGAAAGTTAAATAATAAAAAGCAATAGGGAACTGTTTCTGAAACCTCACAAAACCATGATTAATTCCAAATGAATGATACAATGAAAATTATAAATTTGAAAAAGAACAAGGGACTGGTCCATTTGGACCAGCCAAAATATTTGTTCAAGTTCAATATACTCCTCTTCCACTACTTCCTCTCTGATTACTTAAGAAGAAAAAGAAGAAAATGAGATGTCAGTCTGGCCTAATTTATATATTCACCAAGGAGGCACTTCCCAGCCCATATGTTTAAACCTTACAACAAACATGCTCTTCCATGCCCTATCTTATAGAATACTGGAAAATCTTATTTTGGATTTTTTTAAGACCACCTAGGATCAGAAACAGAGTCAGGGACCCTCACGGATGAATTAGAATTCATTATATCCAGCCAACTTGACCTTTATGTTCTGTTGTCCTACACTATTCACAATGCTCGGGTGCAAGATCCTTATCCTATAGGATTATGCAGTGTTAACACTCTTGTGTAATGAAGCTTTGGACAGATAATTCCTAGGCACAAATCAGAAGTTAGACCAAATGCTTCCAATAAGAAAGAAGATAATTTGGCCATCCTGTTTGCTGGTTTGGATGATTTCTTGCTCCCCCATCCCAGGACTCCTGAATATTTCATTTCCCTTCCTCTCAGGAGGTGCTCAGCAACCCTAGAGGCCCTGGGAGCAGACAGTGGACCTGGCCCCAGAGGCTAACAAAGCAACTTGGGAAGCACCCATTTTGGCTACCTCTTTAACTCAACTGTTTCCTGGACTCACCCTCTGCTTCCATTCAGTGTAGAATCTAAAGCCCACTGTATGTCAAGGGTAACCCCAACACTTGACCCCAAGTCAAACTTCTCAGATGCTGTTGAACTCAAAACCGGAGNCTGTGTGCAGCTCAGGGCCTGGCACAATAATAATGAAGGTGTGAGAGTGAGAAGAGGTGAGGTGGCAACATTGGTCTCTGTGATGCTACTGAAGCATTGCCCAGAGACCAGACTGGAACGTCTAAACTTCCCACCGACTTGTTGGCTGTCTTGTTTGGAGAACTTCCATATATGCTCTCCAGCATTCCTTGCCCTACTTCCTTCATTGTCCTTCTAGACTTTGCTCTTCCTTCCACTTCCCCTCCTGCAGAGAGAACAAAGGAAGCATCTCTGGCTCCCTGCCTTGAAGACGTTCTCTTTGGTTTTCCTGTTTCCTCTCTTGTGAGAGTCTGCCAGGCACTTCCTCTGAGGTTTATCTGCAGTCTGACCTGTCAGGCTTTGAGATGGTCTCTCTCTTGGTCTCTCCCTACAGCGACACCACAAGGCCCCCCTCAGCAAGGTCTGAGGAGCAGCTGCCCACCTGGAGATCTTAGCTGCCGGCCTATTCTCTCCTGTGCTCTGGAGACGGAAGCTCCTGAAGAAGGAAGAGGGTAGAAGGATGCTGCCTGGTTGAATGCTACTTGGATACCAGCAAGAATCGAAGCTTGGCTTCTTTTCACCCTTTAAAATGTGAATGGGCTCACAACGTCTTACCTGGCTGCTATGCTCAGGACCGACTCTCTCCACTGGACGGCTCCACCTTTTACCTTAACTTGTTCCAGATCCACCCAGAGCCCAGCTGCTGGCGCAGGGATTCAGCATTCTGGGCATGGCGTGTTTATTTTGAAACAGTCATGAGGCTTGATTTGATGTAGTGAAAGAAATTAGTGCTTGCTGAATACGGCTCAATTATTACTGCATTAACTCATACAGATTACCAACTGACATTGGCTGGGAGGAAAGAATTGGGACATGTCAGTAAGTTTGGCTTAAGAGAGCTTCCTCTCCATGGCTGCTGAACACCCCTCCCCAGCCCCAACGTGCAGATGATGACTCCGTGTTTGGAATGACTTTTACATCCGGGATGCATGATGTCATTTTAATGTTAGCTGGAAACGGGCAAATTAAAACATGGTTGAGAGATGCCCCAAAATCAGTCATCAAACTGACACCCATAGAGACTGCTTTCTCCCAAGCCCATCATCAAATGACTCTTCAAAGTTGGAAGAAATTGTAACATGTTACCAAGGAGATGTAGCAAGATACCCTCTGTGCACCATCAACCGTGGTATGTGAATCTGTACCTTGTGTAAGCAATTAGATGTTGTCTCAGCTGCAGGTAACAATGGCAAACACATATAAAGGATGATTTGCTTGCTGTTATGGATTGAGTTGTATACTCTTCTCCAAAATAATATGTTGAAACCAGGACTTCTAATACCTCAGAATGTGGCTTTATTTGGAGATAGGACCTTTATAGACGTGATTAAATTAAAAGGAATCCTGGGAACTTCCCTGGTGGTCCAGTGGTTAAAACTTCACCTTCCAATGCACGGGGTGCTGGTTCGATCCCTGGTTGGGGATCTGAGGTCCCACATGCCTCATGGCCAAAAAGCCAAAACGTTAAACAGGAGCAATATTTTTACAAATTCAATATTTTAAAAATGGTCCACATTAAAAAAAAATCTTAGAAAAAAACAAAGGAATCCCTCAGAATGGGCCCTTGTGTTAAGTCACCATTCTACATGGGAACAGAACCAATAGGATACACACACACACACACACACACACACNATTTTAAAAATGGTCCACATTAAAAAAAAATCTTAGAAAAAAACAAAGGAATCCCTCAGAATGGGCCCTTGTGTTAAGTCACCATTCTACATGGGAACAGAACCAATAGGATACACACACACACACACACACACACACACGCACACACAGATTCATTACAGGAAATTGGCTTGCATGGTTATTTTGTCGTTGTTCAGCCACTGAGTCCTGTCTGACTCTTTGCGACCCCATAGACTGCTCACACCACGTTTCCCTGTCCTTCACCATCTCCTGGAGTTTGCTCAAACTCATGTCCATTGAGTTGGTGATGCCATCCAACCATCTCTTTCTCTGTCGTCCCCTTCTCCTCCTGCCTTCCATCTTTCCCAGCATCAAGGTCTTCTCCAATGAGTTGACTTTTTGCATCAGGTGGTCAAAGCACTGGAGTTTCAGTATCAGTCCTTCCAATGAATATTCAGGGTTGATTTCCTTTAGGATGGGCTGGTTGGACCTTCTTGCAGTCCAAGGGACTCTCAAGAGTCTTCTCCAGCACCACAGTGCGATGCATGGTTATGCAAGCTGGCAAGTCCCATGATCAGCAAGACTGTGTCAGTGGGCTGAAGGCACTGGAGAGCAGATGGTTTAGTACCCACCTGATCTGATGACCTGGGAACTGGGAGAGCTGAAGGGATAACTCCATCCAATTGCTGGCAGGCTCGAGGCTCAGGAAGCGCTGATATTTTGGTTAGGGAAAAAGTGAGCCCTAGTTCAAAGAAGGCATAGACAGGAGGAATTCTTTCTTACTCAGGGAAAGGTCAGCCTCTTGGGGTTTTGTGTTCATTCTTGCTGGTCAAGTTCCCAAACAAACTCAATTTCATGTTGTACTTACTACTTCAAAGTCCCACCATTCATTCCTTCATGTATGCACAAAAGATTATTCTAAATACTTGGCGTGTGTTGTCTTATTTAACCATTGGAGTTGGTGTGTCAGGCGGGGTTGGGGGGGCGCCCAGGAAGCCCTTGCTTTTATATAACAACAATCCCATCAAGTGAATTTTCCCCCAATTATAGACAATAAAGCTGATGCTCAGAGCCTCAAGTGAGCAGACCTTTGCACTAACACTCCCCTCTTCCTGCAGTCCTCTTCCTCCTTCCTTGGGTCTTGGTTCAAATGTCACCTCCTCCAAGAAGCCTCTTGGTTCAAATGTCACCTCCTCCAAGAAGCCTCTTGGTTCAAATGTCACCTCCTCCAAGAAGCCTCCATTGACCATTCGTTCTTAAAGAGCTAACACTCTGAGTCACTCTTGCATGTCGTTCTATTTTTTAACAGTCCCTATCACTCTCTGAAATTATATTTTTAATTTATGTGTCTCAAGTTCATTGTCTGTCTTCCTCCATTAGAATGAGTAAGTTCTGTGAGGTTGAGAAAGGTCACCTCCTCTAAGTCAGGCCAGTCTGAATCTTTGGCTCTTAAAAGGATTCCTGGTGCATAATAAGCCATTAATTAGTGTTCTTTGGATGAAATCATGGATATACCCAGAGTCACACAGCTGGTAAGTCACAGAGCTGAGATTTCAACCTAGACATGCCTTTCTCTAAAATCTAGGATTTATGCCTTTTTTGGACTTCATACTATCCATCTTGCTTTAGACTTTGTTACTTACTTTTCTGTCTCTGCTTCACGGTTTCTTAGAGGAATGCGACCACATCCTCTCATAGCTCCTATCAGGACATGGCCTTGCCCTCCAGACACTCCGCCCCTGTTTGCTGAGATGACTACATTTCCATGACAACATCAGAGGAGGAGGAAGAGCTCAGAGGCCCTGTGTGTTCTTCCTCCCCTTAGCATCACAGAATAAGGAGAGGTCCTCCTCAGCTCGCTTCAGGCTGGAAGGGTCATTTGCAGCCTTGGGAGGAGTCAGCCCCAGCTGACAGCCTCCCCCGGGTTACACACATGCGGGGCAGAGGCTTCAGCCCAGGCCCCATTTCAGGAGTAAGCACCGGCCAAGTTGCTTAGAAGATGCTAGTCCTTCTGGCAAGGAAACTTGCTTGGCCCCTGTTCTCAGGGGCAGGATCCTTCTTGGCCAATGACAGCCTGGGTGATTCAGAGGGTAGCCAGCCATCCGCTTACTCCTGGAGTGGACATGTGCAGCAAAAAGTCTTCCCACCTGAGCCTGCTTTGGCTCTTCCCATTTTCCCCTGAGCAGGAAAAAAAAAAAAAAAAAAGATTGAAACTCCCCATTTGTGCCTGTGGAGAGAGAGAGCTATGAATGAAACCTTTCTTTAGGGCTCACAAATCATGCACTCTGCCATCATCAGAAAACCCAGAGGAGTAAAGAAGGCAGACTCGGCTCCTGTGGCCACCCTGAAGCCAAGGGCCCTCCAGAGCAACAGAGAGGATGTGCTCACCTCTTCTTCCGTGGGACCAGCCCCCGCCGTGAAAGCCAAGCAGCCTCTGCTCCCCTGCACACGCTGTTTTGCACAGGGATTTGGAAGCAGTACCCCACTTTCCTGGACTGATAGAGCAGACAGCTGCCTGACGTGTATGGCTTGACAGCAGCTAGACATGACTTCCTTCCTCAAAATAGCTCCCTATGCCTGAATTTCCCCCATTAACATAATACCCTTGAGTCTCACAGAATTGTCCTTTAAGAGAACCACGACAACAATGGAAACTCCCCTAGAAGGCTGACTGTCCACTCGACAGGGGTCGGCAAACTTTTTCTGAAAATGACCAGATGGTAGATATTTGGTTATGTGGACCACACGGTCTCTGCTGCAACTGCAATATTAGCTTCTACAGAGGTAGCCCCATAGCAGCCCCAGATGGCATGTAAGTGAATGGGCATGGCTGTGTTCCAGGAAACTACCAAGCCTGTGGCAGGCTGGACTGGGCCCATCGCACAGGATCTGTCAGCCCTACGCAAGGCTGTAAGTCAGTGACCTTACCATCTCTCTACCCCCAGAGCCTCTCACATGAGGCATGCAGAATGAAGAGATTGCTGAAATGCTGTTTGTTGAAGTAGTTACCAGCTAACAACAGTCCAAGCGAGGCTGTTTGATAGCCAGCATTTCCAGAAGGAGCCTTGATATAGCAGGGAAGAGTCAGAGGGCTGAGAATTGAGGAGGGTAGGGCTCTTAAATCAAATTTGCCAACTTAGCAACTTTAACTAAACAGATCTGTTGGTTATAGTCATAAATCTCCAGATTCCATTCCTGGATGAGAGCATCATGGTCCCCATCTCCAGCAGAAAGTAAAGATTGGGAGCAAAGGAATCAAATAAGAAACCCTGGGCACAGTCACTCTTTGCAACTTTGGCATTTTTGTTATATCCCTGCCTCAGGAATGATGTTTGCTTTTGTCATTCCAGACAATGAGCCAGAGTCCTGTTATTCTGGCTTAGGGGAACCATAAAGCCCTTTGGAATCAGCTTAGTTCTTCTGTAAGCCAGGACTGCAAGGCCACTGTCTTTCTTTCCCCCTCCTCTGCAGTTGCATCACTGTGGCAATCACAGCGCCCGAGATCAGTCTACTGACCTCTCTCAAGATGGCAGAAGTGATGACTGTGAAGGTGAGAAATGATTTCAGTAAATGATAACTGCCGTCTTTTTTGCTTGGCTGCTTTTCGGACTAGCATATTGGTTTGGTGGAGCACAGGGAAGCAAAGCCAGAGTCGTGTGTGCTCATTGCAGTTCCAGACCTTCGGGGCCCTTGTGTCTGGCAGGATAGGTAAGGTTCGGCCGCAGTACCTTCGAATTTTCAGCTTCTTCACACAACCCACGTTTATTTCTCGTGTTACGTGTCCAGCATGGTTGTCAGGCAGGTTCTCATTAGCCGTTCAAGGACCCAGATATTCCTGGCTTCACCATCACATGTGTCTTCTTGATCATCTCATCGAGGGAAAGGGCATGGCATATTATGTCCCAGATTCTAAAGCCTCTGCCCAGGAGTGTCATAATCTGTCACGTTTCGTTGACTGAACAAGTCACATGCTACATGGAACTTCTAAGAGGGGGGTTTTAAGTGCAATCCTACCACATGCCTGGAAGGATGACACGGTAGTGAGCTAGCCTAATGACTACTAGAGGACCTGAATAAAGGGTTGAGGCATCAGCTTGCATGAGGAATCAAATATCCTCAGGGAAAGACACTTAGCTAGAAGCTGCGTACTGATTCAGCTTCAGAAACAGGAGTTAATATGAATATTCCAGAGGCAGCACAGGAGAACAATGCTCATTAAGGAAAGGCAATTGCTGAAGGCCAAGTTGAAGTTGAAGGCTGAGCACTGAAGCAGGTATTACAGAGATCTGGTGCTCCACAGTAGGAGAATGGTCAGACTGCCTTCTTCCAGGAAGAACCAGGCTTTAAAAAAATAAAGGCTGAGATAAATGCAATGTGGATATTGCTAGATTCAGTATAAAACCAAGGGTTAAGCACTGCAGTAGCTCTGCGAGTGGGTAAAACTACTGGCGTGGAAAAGAGTGGAATATTCTGATGCAGAAGGAAATGGAATGATGAGGGAGATGCTGGTATGTCTGCCCCATCCTGGTTTCCAAGTAAAGCCCTCCAGGCGCTACAGTAGCCCTAGAGCCCAAGATAAAACAAAACGAACCAGGCCCTAGAGCAGGGCTAGCACAGTTGCGTAGGTTGAGCACTGCACGTCTTGAGTGCTGCCAGCCACACTGTGAGTTATGTGAATGGAGTGCCCAGGAGCTGACCGAGAGCAGTGTAAAGGCTCCTGAGCGACAGCCCTGTCTTCACACCCTATAAAAGGCAAGAGTTAGACTCTCGCTCTTCACTTCCCGCAGCTCCTGACCCCTTCAGCATCACTTCCTGTTTCTGGCCTTGCCCTCACCCTTTGACTCTGACAGCAGAGCTAGTTGTCCTGGTTTCAATGGTCAGGGTTTACCAGTGTTTCCCTTACTTGTTCCCCAGAAGTGAGGTCACAAAGGGTGAATTCAAGGCCATGCAAAGTATGTCAGCCTAGAGAGAAGTAGGGGCAGCCCACTGTTTGCCAGCATGTGGACATCCCCAAATCAGGAGAGGCAAGGACGAGCCTGGAATTCCCATGAGCAGAGGACACAGGGAATTAGGTTTTTTGTTCCTGTTATTGTCAGTCTCCTGGTTCACTGAGGCTGGTGTGGAAGATAAGAGAGGTATCTTCAGTCCCTACACAGTGCTCAGTATAAAGTAGGTCCTCATTAAATGTTGGTGGGAAAAAAATCATGAATACATATATTAAAGAAAATTCAACCTTCTTCTTTCCATAGTCATAAGAATGAAGAGAATTTGACCACAAAACATGCTACTGAAATGTGAAAAAGTCAACCAACTAAAGTGGAGGGAGAGAAGGTGGGTTGTTTGTTGTTTTTTTTCCTGTAGGAAACCAACAATCTAGAACCGAATTGATGCTTGGGGATGGCGTCTTCTAGATAAACCCTCACTTGTGAATTGGTCTTTACAATTTCAGTCCTAAGATGTTCAGGGGTGGAGTGAGTTTCAGTTCTTTAAATGCTTGTAAAAACACCAGGCAGGGTTAGTGCTGTGTCTGGTATTAGCACAAAACATTGAAGGTATTATCACCTTGAAAACTAGCACCAAACATCAACAGTGTTGCCATAACAATATTGAACAAATAGAAAATTGCTTAAGTCCTTGGTCATTTTGAGGGAAAGCAGTGTATTTACATACTTCTCCTTAGAGAAGCACAAATAGAGGTGATAATTGAATGTGCAAGGCTGTGGAATAACCATTTTTCATGAAATCATGATACACAGCAAAATAAATACTGAGACTGAAGCCAAGTCAATCTTAGGCCAACGTTTGCCTCTGAATGCGTGTGTGACCTCCCTTCCCATTGTCCTTCCCCATTCTTCTTTCTGACAGAGACATGTGTTGAAATGTAGGTGTGGTGAAAACTTGACTCACATCAATAATGGTGAAAACTCAGCTCAGCATCAACAAGGCTCCGGCTTCATAAATATCTTTCCTCAAACAGAAAATCCCATCTAGAAAAAAAAAAGAAAGTAGGGAAGATGGTAAAGGACAGGACAGAGGGTGAAATCTGACTTGATTTATAGGACACTATTATCCAACAGCTTATTCTCTGCCAACATGTGTACTGGCCATCAAAAAACTCATGCTTAAAGAAGATTTTCATCAACGCATTTGCATAATGCCTTATTTACATGCATAGACTTCCACATAGCATTGCTTCTGACCAAGGGACTCAGTTCTTAGAGAAAAAGATGTTTCAGGGGGTTCACACAGTGAAATTCACTGGGCTCACCACATATCAGGGTCTTTCCTTGTGGCTCAGGTGGTAAAGAATCTGCTTGCAATGTGGGAGACCTAGGTTCAATCCCTGGGTTGAGAAGATGCCCCCTGGAGAAGGGAAAGGCTACTCACTCCAGTATTCTGGCCTGGAGAATTTCAGGGACTGTATAGTCCATGGGGTCACAGAGTCAGACACGACTGAGGGAAGTTCACCACAGATCCCATCACCCAGGAGCAGCTGGCCTTGTGAAAGTGAAGTTGCTCAGTCGTGTCCGACTCTTTGCAATCCCATGGACTTAGCCTACCAGGCTTCTCCGTCCATGGGATTTTCCAGGCAAGAATACTGGAGTGGGTTACCATTTCCTTCTCTAGGGGATCTTCCCGACCCAGGTATCGAACCCGGGTCTTCTGCATTGGAGGCAGGCGCTTAAACCTCTGAGCCACCAGGGAAGCTAGAAGGCAGAATGGGCTGTGGAAGACTCAGTTACAGCCCAATTTTGGAGAATCACCTGAAGGTCAGAGTTCTAATTAATAGGATGCCACATATGCTTTGAATCAATTGCCAATACATTTCTCCCAAAGCTAGAACATATAGGTCCAGGATCAAGAGTAAAAGTGGGAGTGGCTTTTCTCACTATGTCACCAAATATCCACTCACAGCATGTTTGCTTTCCATCCCTGCAACTCTGGGCTCTTCCATTTCTGAGGTCCAGTTTCATACTGGAGAAAAGCTTCCGTCAGGTGACATGGAACTGCTGCACTGGTTTGAAAGCCATGGCTGCCAATCGGGGCTCCCCCTCCTGCTTGCTAGGGGAGAAAAGGTTTCTGGACTGGTGGATCCTCATTATGTATCGCGGGACATCAGTGTTCTATTACATAAGACCGTTATCTAGGACTAAGGGATTCTCCAGGGTATTACACAGCACATCAGCTAGAATCTGATTTTGGAAGTGGCTGTTTTATGTACCTGCATGCTAAGTAGCTTCAATTGTGTTATTCTTTGCGACCCTATAGACTGTAGCCCACCAGGCTCCTCTGTCCATGAGATTCTCTAGGTCAGAATACTGGAGTGAGTTGCCATTTCCTCCTCCAGGGGATCTTCCTGACCCAGGGATGCAATCTGCATCTCTTACGTTTCCTACAGTGGCAGACGAGCCCTTTCCTGCTAGCGCCACCTGGGAAGTCTGTATTACATAGTTCATGCTAAGTTGCTTTAGTCATGTCCAACTCTCTGCAAGCCTATGGACTGTGGCCTACCAGGCTCCTCTGTCCACGGGATTCTCCAGGCAAGAATACTGGAGTGGGTCGCCATTCCCTTCTCCAGGGGCTTCCCAACCGAGGGATCAAACCTGGGTGTCTTGCGTTGGCAGGCAGGTTCTTTACCACTAGTGACACCTGGGAAAACCCATCACATAGTACACCCATGTCCAATACTAAAAGGTAATGAACGTGATATCATCTACAGCCAAACGAAGAAGCTATCATTTGTGTATGGAACTTTAAACACGTAGGAAAAGTGTGTACCTTAGCTGAATAGCCACGGGAGTGATCTGTGCTCCAAAACTACCTTTCTATGTTCTGCTCAGTAATGTGAGGACTGATCCCTCTGTTTTGATAGTTGGCTCCTGGTTATGTTCTGCCAGTAGGGGGCACTAGCGAGATATCAAAAGGCTGGAATTGGGGTAGGGTGGAGACCTGCTTTTGAACTGTGGTGTTGGAGAAGACTTTTGAGAGTCCCTTGGACTGCAAGGAGATCCAACCAGTCCATTCTGAAGGAGATCAACCCTGGGATTTCTTTGGAAGGAATGATGCTGAAGCTGAAACTCCAGTACTTTGGCCACCTCATGCGAAGAGTTGACTCATTGGAAAAGACTGATGCTGGGAAGGACTTGGGGCAGGAGGAGAAGGGGACAACAGAGGATGAGATGGCTGGATGGCATCACAGACTCGATGGACGTGAGTCTGAGTGAACTCCAGGAGATGGTGATGGACAGGGAGGCCTGGCGTGCTGCGATTCATGCGGTCGCAAAGAGTCGGACACGATTGAGCGACTGAACTGAACTGAACTGAACTGAACCGGAGACCTGCTGCTCCTACAAACTTTGCCTCACAGGGATCCTTCACCTTGGCATTGACGGGGTCCATCCAGTGTCAGAGTTGCTTAAAGCAGCTTCCTTGCACCCTCTTAGAAGTACAGGTATAACCAAGTCCCTTCCCTGGAGCATCTAGGTTTTGATAATCCCACCACCTCCTCTGTTCCCTCAACCCCGAGAGTAGTTGCTACTCTCAGCGGTAATGATGATTACCTCGGTGGTCCTCTTTTTGCTCCCTCAGCCCTCTCACACCTGTGTAACCAATTCTCCATCTTCAATTCCTTCTTTGAAATTTCAATTGTGGTTTCTATTTTCCTGCATAGACCCTGATTGATACCCAGCCTTAGAATGACGTTCAAGATTAGGTGGCATTTCAGTTATTATCCATTTTTTCAGAAAGATTCATTGGAACACACAATCACAAAAAAGAGGGGTGGGGTTAAGTAAATTTAATATGGAATTAGTATTTTTCAAGACTACTATCCAAATAGGAATGGGGAGATTCCTGTGAATTCCTGCTGGAAAACAAATTCACTTTATTAAAAGGTTTTCCTCTTTGTATTTGGAGAGTAAAGAAATGATAGAATTTATCATTTCACTAAACAAACAATTTCACTTATTTTTGACAAATTGCACTAAGTGTGGTTTAATTACTGTGTCCAGAATAGCATTTCACATCTGTGGCCCCAAAAGCTGTTGTTGCTGTGGACCTGCGGGACAAAGAAATAGAGCCCTCCTGTGGCCAATTTAAGTACTACAACCCCTGCTGTTCAACGTTGATGGTATTAACATCTTGATCTTTCGTATTAACATTTCTGATCTTTGAACAGAAAAATATCATGCAAATCCTGCCCTGCATTTCTAAGGAACAGAATAGAAGCCTACTATCCATAGAAATAATACCTGTGCTTCTTGGCACTACACAAATATAAAACATAAACTGTGTAATCAAGGCCATATTAAATGCCCAATTTTTAAAGGCGTAAGCAGAGGGAGTGAGAACAGGTCTGGGAACAAAAGAGCTACTTAGACCCTGTACATGGCAGAGGTCTTAACACAAACACAGTGATTTACTTTGGAATTGGTTATACACATAAGTAAGCCTCCTGGGCACCACAGAGAAGAAAACTCAATAAATGCTGCAAGAGTTTTTGATGTGCAGGTGTAATATGATGAAATATGTACATTATTATCCTTTGTGGCAAAGACAAGGGAGTCCAGTGAAGAGGAGCGGTAGAGACCTCTCAGGGCAAACTGAAGAGAGATGGAACACGGAAGGGGGGAGCATTTATGCTTTGTAGTTGGATGGCTGCAAATGGGTTCTAATGCCATTTTAGCACATCCTAGCTGTGTGACTCAGGGCAAGTTGTCCAACCTCTCTGATTCTCAGCTTCCCATCTGTAAAGTGGGTGTAACAAAATCCGCTTCAAGACCATGTATAGTGTCATGGGGCAGGGAATATGTTTCTGAGCCAAGCTCCCAGGCTTGAAATCCCGACCCTGCCACTTATTGTGTGACTTTAACCTCCCTGTGCCTAATCCGTAAAACAGGACGAAGTGGTACTGACCTTGCAGGGTTGTTTGAAGATTAAATGACTCAATATACACTAAACACTTAGATCAGGCATCGTGGATGAATTTTCCAGTGTTACTACTACTTAAAGTACCTTAGGATGTCTTCCACATGTTAAACAGTAAATGTTAGCCTTATTATTTGCTGTAAGTCATCATGGACAATTTACTTGTTATCTCTTCCTTATCCGCTTCTTTATTAAGTAGAGTCAAGTGAAATTGCCATTTTTATAGGTGAAGAATACTTGAATGCAATATTTTCTTGGTTTGATGGAATACAGATCAGTGCTTATCACCAGGTCACATTCAGGGTTATTGGCAAGAGCTTAAGATGAAGGAATAAAGTAGGGCTTTCTGTCCACATTTATGCCACTGAGCCCAGAAGCCCCTTCCCCGCCGGTGATGACAAATCCCTTGAGCAGAATTAGTGGGGCTTAGTCCTTCCAGTTCCTCTGCTCGTCCAGGAAAGGAGCAGGAAGCGATGATTGGGGTATCTGTACCAATTACAGTCTGGCTAGGAAGACAGACTCCATCCCAGGTAGTTTTTATAGAGGGTACTTAATATGGAGAACTAGTTACAAAGGTGTCAGAAAAGTTTAAAAGCCATTTAAAAGACATTGAAGCAACCCAGAGACAAGCAACAATGGGGAGTAGCTACGACTTTGACTGCTGGAGGGGAAAAAAGGGCAGAGGGGGCATCAGAGCCAGAGCAGGGCCCCTGGCAAGAGGGGGAGCCATGAAGAGCTGCCCAGCTGCTCCTAGAGCTGCCCCCACACAAAGCAGAGAGGGGGAGGGAGGTCTCTCTTCCCTCTGCTCCCTGGTCTCTGGCCAGTGCCTCCCTGGGCTGAGTTCGTCCTTCTCTGTCGGCAAAGGGGCATGGGGTTTGCAGACATTAGCCCCTTGAATATAGAGAAGAGCAGGGTAAAAGAGAAATAGACTTTCCAGCAGAGAGGCAAACACCTGTCTGGAGAAGCAGAAGTTGAAAGGAAGAAGAAGGGGAAAGACTGGGAGGCGGCAGCAGCAGGACATAAAGTCCAGCTGCTGCCCTCTTGTTTCTAGCGCTTCAGCATCTTCTCAATCCAGTGGAGGTAGAATCGGACACTTTGCTACCAGGCCCTTCCAAATAAAAACTGTGGGAACCACCAGAATTCGTCTCTGGTGACTTGATAAGATGGGGAGGAGTGCAGGCGACTTGGCAGGAGCCGTCTGATTGAGTTGTGACCTCCAGGCAGAGGCGTTTAAAGACCTGCACTGCATTTTCTTGGCCTCCACCCTCTTCTCCTGATGCCAAGTCCAGCAGCCAGGGAAACAGATTTCAGGAAGAGAAGCCTCATCTTGGAAGTTGTCTCCTCTAAAAGTGCGGAATAAGACAACAGGATGCAATGTGGGTAACCTGGATTGAATACAGAACAGAAAGGGGCACTCACGGAGAAACTGGGTAAAGTCTTTATTTAGTCAGTAGGATTGTTAATTTCTTAGTTTTGACAAATGTACTATGAATGGGCTTCCCAGGGGTGCTAGTAGTAAAGAACCCACCTGCTAATGCAGGAGGCATAAGAGACATGGATTCCATCCCTGGGTCAGGAAGAACCCACTCCAGTATTCTTGCCTGGAGAATCTCATGGACAGAGGAGCCTGGCAGGATACAATTCATAGGGTTGCAAAGAGTCGGACACGACTGAAGCCACTTAGCACGCATGTACACGCTATGAAGATGTTAGATGTTAACACTTTATGGACTGGGCAGGGTTGGGGGTAGGGGTTAGCAGAAACTAATACCTGCATCGGCGATTTGTTATATAAGTAAACGTTGAACTGTCTCCAGTCGGTAATGTTCTGGTAACAAAAGATGTATTTATAATATGTAACGTTCTGTACTATTTTCTCTTTTGTAGATCTAAATTTATTTTAAAAGAAACCCCACGAGATTTCTGTGACCTCCTCCAGAAAGGCTTCTTCCTTTCGCTTCAGTGGGCAGCTTTAGATGCCACAGCACCACTGAAGCACCACCACGGAGAAGATNTTCTGTACTATTTTCTCTTTTGTAGATCTAAATTTATTTTAAAAGAAACCCCACGAGATTTCTGTGACCTCCTCCAGAAAGGCTTCTTCCTTTCGCTTCAGTGGGCAGCTTTAGATGCCACAGCACCACTGAAGCACCACCACGGAGAAGATGCTTCCCCCACAAACCCACGAAACACCAGCGCACACACGCAGGAGCGTGTCAGAAAGCTCATATCCAGAAAGACTTCTGCAGGACTTTTCATACTCGTACAAAGCGTGAATTCCTAACAGTAGCCTGAGTACAGGAGCATGATTAACTCGTGTTGTGATTACAACCAGCTGTCATTCTCATTGATGGGATTTGTGTTATGCCCCCTTTAGTTAAGCTGATGAACTGGGTGATGTTCAAACTTAATGGACAAAGTGCATGCTCCAAGTGAGTGTGTGTTAGTCACTCAGTGGTGTTCAACTCTTTGTAACCCCGTGGACTGTAGCCTGCCAGACTCTTCTGTCCATGGGACTCTCCAGGCAAGAATACTGGAATGAGTTGCCATTCCCTTCTCCATGCTCTAAAGAAGTTCTTAACCCAAGCCCAGTCATGGTACTGGGTTATCTACAAATGAACTGACCTTGTATAGACACATTCATCTTTTAAAGTCACTTGAATAACTTTTAGAAAAAGCAGAGTATAGCTATACACACATGCACACACACACACACACACATACACACATGACCAGTTGGGGAAGCAGTCTGACTCAATAGCATGGAATGTGAATTGATTTTTTTTTTCCCAGCTTTTTTCTCATTGTCTTCTCTCAAAGTCCCCGTTTTCCCACTGGGTGGTGGCTCCCTTTAAGGCATCTGAATCCAATCCTGTAACTTTTAATTCACGTTTGATAATTATAACAGTCTCATGCTAGTTGCCAAGACTTACTTCTGTTCATTTTAAATTTTCAATATTGTATATTTAACTCAAAGTGGCCCCTCCCAGCCCAGATTGTTGTGGCTGGTTTTGATAGGGTCTTTTCCCCTCTGCCCTCTTTCTGGTAGTTACTCTTCTGACATTGATCTGAGACTAGAGAGGTGGGGACTGGGGAAAGTCTCCCTTTGGGACTGGTTATCATAAAATATATTTACCCTCTTTCCTGGCCACTAATCTATCTTGTAAACTGTATACTCCACTGTGGTTGCAGATGGAAACTGTAACAGTATCTAATAAAGAGACTCGTAATTCCATTGACTTCTGATCCATGAATACGAGCCCCGAATCTGCATCCCCCTGATAGAATGTGCTCACTTCCTGGCAAGCCTGGGGCCCCTGATCTGACGCACAGTCTGCAGCCCTAGTCCACAGGCTCAGGACATCTTCTGGGCCCCTCAGAGCCCAGCCAGGAGCGGTCTTTGGTCCTTCGTCTCTGCGTGGCTGTGCTCTGCTCAGGCCAGGTGTACTAGGTCAGGAAGCTTTGGCACTGCTAACCAGGACAGGGAAGGTCACTTCTTACAGAACTCACAATTCTGTAAGTAATTTTTTGCTATCTCTGATCTTTGCGGACAAGATCCAGCCATGCTCATCCTTGTTCCCCCACCCCCAGAAGAAGGCAGAGATGAGGAAATGGCCTCTTTGTCTTGTGTACCGCCTCGACCTCCAGCTTCCATCTCTCGACAGTATAGGACCTAACTCTGGTTAGCATTGCTTGCCCCTGGAACTACAGACTGTAACACCAAGAATGATCTCTTATTTATATTTGGCCCTAGAAAATTTGGAGGTTTCTCACACCGTGAGACCATCTTCCCTGTGTGTAAGCTCCAGAGCAGAACAAGAGCTCAGTTAGAACCTCCCAGACTCCTGGGCACATACACATAAATACATTCCTACTTGAAACAGCTGCTCAGTCCAGAGGACTGACCTCTACGGCTCCAAGGACGTATCCTTTGAGGTGCACAGTGGATGCTATAGATCTGTCCCACCTTGACATTCCTTTGAACTTCGTGAATTCTTTTTTACTCTTTTAACACAGTACTGGCAGGGGATTTGAGAGGCAAAAATTATCAGTGACTGTTTCAAAGCTCCATCCATACAAAATCTGGAGGATGGGGCAGGTGCCTCCCCGTGGACCACTCTTCGAGGGAGAGCTGTCCATATCAAAGGAGCAAGTACTTGGCAAAACTCACCTCAAACCACATCTTCACACTGACTGGCTGGAGTGTCCCCAGGGGACTTCCCTCATGTGTCTATTCAAAGGCCATTTGTATTGATGACTTAACAATGAACATCTCCCTGCTGCTTGCTTCTGAGCTTAGACTGTGTTGAAAGGGCATCGCTGCTCACTTCTTTCCCTTTGCATTGCTCTTCCAAGGGATGTAACCAGGATGGAGAAACAGGAGTCAAGAGGTAGAAGGGTTCTCTCTAAATAAATGTGTATAGCACTGCCTACATTTTGTTTTTAGACGCATTGGCTGATGGCCTACTAAATGCCAAGTGTAAAGTAAGTACTGAGAGATGAAGATGAGGGAGGCGTGGCCCCTGAGTTTCCAGTGCTCAGAGGCTGGCAGGGGAGACANGGGGGCAGGAGGAGAAGGGGACGACAGAGGATGAGATGGCTGGATGGCATCACTGACTCTATGGACGTGAGTCTGAGTGAACTTTGGGAGTTGGTGATGGACAGGGAGGCCTGGCGTGCTGGGATTCATAGGGTCGCAAAGAGTTGGACACGACTGAGCGACTGAACTGAACTGATGTAATAGAGTAGAATCTGAATATCTATATTATACACTCAGACATGAATAGTAATAGAAAAGCAAATCTGGGAATACAATAGTACTGAAAGTTTTCTTTGATATAGTACACAGCCTCATGAAAGACAGCCCTCTTAGAAATTTCTTAAAGGTTGATTACCTGTTTTACACACAGTAAGCATCAAAATCTTCAGGTAGAGCTTCCATCTTCAGGTAGAGCTCATCATTTCCAGATATTTATCTATTTATGTCTATAGACAATAATATTGATCTTTAGATAGGCATGTTAACTTGAGACTTCATAAAGAAAAAACTATATTCAGAATGATTGAACCCATCCCTAGGGTAGGGAACTATATGCAGTTTATCCATACACATACAATGACCTGTACAGAATGTTTCCAAGTGTTCTGTCAGTATCTAATTCTTCTTCACTAATAGACTGGTGACAGTGTTTACCCAACATAAACAGGAATGTTGTCACTCTCCTGCCCTTATCTGGTCTATATCGTTTTGTGGACATTCCAAGTCATCCTTGCCTTGTGCTTCCTGCCATGGAGCGCTGTCATCCTTTTAGTTCTTCTGGTACTCATCCCTGAAGCTTCTAGGCTTGGAGTGTTGGCTCCCAAGTCTGCCAGATGCTGCAGCTCCCTGCCTTTTTAAACACACTGCACTGAGTCTAGGTTCTTCAGGGACAGCTGGAGTCTTTTTGTAGAAACACAACTTTCTTTGAGATTAGAGGCATTCAGATGGGGGCAATTAAACATTATGGTGGCATTTTTTAGTTTCTGATGCTGGCTTGCTGATGGTACCATGCCATCCCCTAGGCAGCACTATTAAATTCTCACTCTATACCCTGAACAGCTCAGGGACCTGTGTTGCATTAGAGTTCCTTTCCTAATATAAACCTTCTCTCTTCTTCTTTCTTTCTTCTCTTCTTTTTTCCCTTTAATTCTCATTAAAGGGAAAAATGTACTGATCATTTAGTACATGCTAACCACTCTACTAAGCACTGCTGCTGCTAAGTTACTTCAGTCGTGTCCGACTCTGTGCGACCCCATAGATGGCAGCCCACTAGGCTCCTCTCTCCCTGGGATTAGGCATATAAAAATAAAATAACCATATTTGTTGCATCCTACTCTAAACATGGGCTTCCCAGGTGGTGCAGTGGTAAAGAATCCACCTATCAATGCGGGACATGAGAGTTCAATCCCTGGATTGGAAAGATCCCCTGGAGTAGGAAATGGCAACCCACTCCAGTATTCTTGCCCGGAAAATTCCATGGACAGAGAAGCCTGGCAGACTACAGTCCATGG
>SJYV01010714.1:323014-386410 GCA_006410875.1 Neotragus pygmaeus | reverse complement strand
AAAAAAAAAAAAAAAAAAAAAAAAGACCAACTAGCAAAGTCATCCACTAGCTTTAACACACGGTGCTTGATTGAATTAGTTTAATTAATTTGATAGCATAATAGGCTTCTGAATAAATGAAAACAGAAAGTTGGAGAAAGACCACAGTCTGAGGAGAAGATCAGAATGCAGAGGCTTGATCTGGTTCAGATGCAACACGCTGCAGAGATTCTTAGCATCAAGAAGTGTGAGAGACAGCTGTATTTTAGTGGAATGGGATGGGGGAGGGTGTAGGGGCTGCTGTGGAAGATATTTTAGCTGAAGAGAAGCACTTTGGTCTTTTCCTAAACTGTAGCTCACTGTCCTGAAACTTCAAAGAGAGTGCATTCTTGACCCTGTGATTTACGTGAGCTAGGGTTATCAGTTGCGGTGAAGGCAATGGCACCCCACTCCAGTACTCTTGCCTGGAAAATTCCATGGACGGAGGAGCCTGGTAGGCTGCAGTCCATGGGGTCACTGAGGGTCGGACACGACTGAGTGACTTCACTTTCACTTTTCACTTTCATGCACTGGAGAAGGAAATGGCAACCCACTCCAGTGTTCTTGCCTGGAGAATCCCAGGGACAGGGGAGCCTGGTGGGCTGCTGTCTGTGGGACAGCACAGAGTCAGACACGACTGAAATGACTTAGTAGCAGCAGCAGCAGGGTTATCAGTTGACCTCATTTCAAAACTAGCCTACATCTGCATTGACGTAGGCAGAGGTCAGAGGCTCAGTGGGTCAGAAGAATAGAAAGAAGCCTAGAGAGCCTCTAGTTGATGAAACATACGTGCTTTTTGTCCCGCTGAGTGTTTCAAAAGAAATGTGTGCAAATATTGTAAGATTAAGGCGTTACTATTTCCCAAGCTCATTAAGATTTCCACTTCTTTCCAAAAATCTAAGAACACTGCGATACTGGTGTTGGGTACACAGGGGACCCACTCATTAGCAGCAGTACTCATTAGGAAGGAAGTGTTTGCCACCCCTGGGGCCCACTCTGGAACTGTGTTACTGGGGAACTGAGTAGGGCAGAGCTGAAAGTGCAGGGACTAGTTAAGTTACACACCAGAGCACTTGTGCACCTCATGGAGTCTCATCCCATAGATGGCCTGGGTCCACCACCCTCAAACACTGCCCAGGCTCCAGGGGAATCTTATTGGTTCCCGGGGAACCTGTTTGGGATTTCAGAAGTTCTCTGGCCTGGTGTTGGTTTTATTTTCCAGTTACAGGCACTGCTCTTACCCTTGGCAACGGGGAGAACTTATTCCTGGCTCCTCCCAACACCCGTTCGGGTTGGACATCAATATCCATTCCCAGCTTATTTTACTGGGATCAATATTTACTGGATCAACATTTACTCTTTCAACAATTTCTGGTGGCTTATAATCTGTCAGTTGCAGAAGTTGCTGAAGCAGTGACAACAAGCCACAGCCCAGGCCAAAGAAGACGTTAAAATGCAGACACTGGTATACTGTGACTAAAAGGTTCATGCCCAAGGCAGACACGTGTGACTTGGTAATAAAAGTCTGTCCACCAGATGGCGCCCAAGACATTCCAGTTTCACAAAACGACGCTGGTGCAAGTGACGGTGATGGGGTAATAGCAGTGGTGTTAGTGGCTCAGCCATGTCCGACTCTTGCGACCCCATGGATTGTAGCCCGCCAGGCCCGCCAGGCTCCTCTGTCCACGGGACTCTCCAGGCAAGAATACTGGAGTGGGTTGCCATTCATTCCCTTCTCCAGAGGATCTTCCTGAACCAGGGATCGAACCCAGGTTTCCTGCATTGCAGGCAGCTTCTTTACCGTCTGAGCTACAGGGGATGAGGTAGTTACTTTCTTGGAAGACAAACACCACTACGCCTTTCATTTCGCATGTGCTTCGATGTTCTGCTACGCCTCTAACTGGTCCGCTTCCCAACCCCCGGGGCGTTTGGACACACAGGCACTCCAGTTCCACACTGCCCCCTGCCCTACCAACCCTAATCTCCTGAAGGCAGAGCGCTTGAGAGGCAGCGGGAAAGAACAGGACATCCTTGAGGTGTGCTCCGGCAAGGAAATTCCTCATGGGATGGAGGCCTGGATGGAGAACTTACCAGAGTTCATTACCCAGCTGGGCGGCTTCCTCTGGAAACAAGCCACGCCTCTCCTTGCTGGGCGTGCCCTCTCCCTATCTGCTCATCTGCTCCCTAATTTGATCAAATATATTGATTTTTTTTTTAATGTACCCATCCTTTCCAACTATTTATAGCTTTTCAAACTCTCTTCTCAGACTATAATAAGCTTATCAAAAGTAATGCAAACAGAGAAATTAATGATTTAGAAAGGATGTAATTCCAATATAATTCAACTCTTGGAAATATCCACTGATAAAAGTGTGGCTTATGTTCATCTAGAAGAGAATTTCTTAACCTCGACGCTGCTGGTATTTGGGGCCAGAAAATTCTTTGGAGAACTGCCCTGGGCAGTGTCAGGTGTTCAGCATCAGCAGTAACAATCATCACTCAGTTGCGACAGCCAATAATGTACTCAGTGCGGAAGCAACTTGTTTTTTCTCCTTTAACTGAGTAACCCCGCTTGGCCATCTTTTCCGTTTCAGAACCAGAACAGTGGATCCATTACTTTCTTTATTGTATCATGATTTATTCAACCTGGTATCTTCTATTAATGACCATTTGAACCATCTTTACTTTCCCTACTATTGCAAATGTAGTTGGATTAAAAAAAAATTATTTGAAACCAAAACTGTCTGTAGCCATTTTTTTTTTTTCCTCTGCGGTGCTTCATAGTTTGTGGGATCTTGGTTACTCCACCAGGGATTGAACCCGTCCCCCCGGCAAGGGAAGTGCAGGATCCTAACCACTGGGCCACCAGGCTATTCCCCACTTGTGCCTTTTTAAGGGAAGGGGAAAGTTATATTTCATATCAAAAGGAAAGCAAACATCTCTGTTGAGTCCTGTCCCCAAGGCCACAGGTGTGAGGCCTTGCACCAAGGCCACAGAAGTGGAATCAGAATCAAGGTCACCTCCAAAGCTGAATGAGCCCCCTTGGAACCTTACCAAAAGCCCTGTGATAGTCGGTAAGAAGCTTCCTGACTCCCAGCTAAGCAAAGATATCCACTTCAGTAAACACCCTATAGCCCTCCAACCAATCACCTCATGCCAACTGTCCAGAAGGAATTTTGTTTCTCTTGAGGCTAAAAAATTGACTCACGAAACCTGTCGGCTTTCCCTGTTCGGTCAGGAAATCAGCCCACTGGGCTGGCAGTGTCCACTTTATCTCTGCTCTTTGTTCTTATTAATAAACTCACTTCTTTCTGAAATGCTCTGTGTCTGAAAATTCTCTCCCAACCCCATGCTCGGACTGCCTCAACAATCTATACTGCTTCCCTTTTCTTTATAAGAGAGAGAGAAAGTCTGAAATATGAAAATCTCTATACCTTTCTGTTACTAGAGATTGAGGCCAAATTAATGAGCCTTTGAGTAGTCTGGCTGATCACTGAAGCTTTAGGTAGGCTGGGGGATGGGGAAGATGTAGAAAGAAAAGCTGCTCTGAAAAACAGAAGGAGGCATTTTTCCTGTCCCTGAGCAGCCTGAGAGAGGCAAGCCCTGGAAACACAGCCTGATAAGATGTAAGCGAAGTCCAAAGTTGAAGAGAGAAGGCCAAATGACTATCAGGATAGGAGTCCATGGGGAAATACAGCCAGTGAGAAATCCTCATGAGAGCGTAGCCAAAGCAGTTTTATGTATAAGAATGCTTAACATTAAGTTTTGAATGAGTCCATTTGTGTGGCTATAAAAATCCCTTTTGTCATCTGAACCCTGTAAAAGTTGCTACACATTCAAATACCTTGGGAGGTAGTTTTTGTTGTTGAGCTTCATCTTGTTTTAAGAAGATGGAAAATCAGGGAAAGGGGACTGACAGCCATCTGTAAGTCTGTTCAGATAAAAAAGATGAGACTAGCTGTGAGAGGTGATACCCAGGTGGAACCAAGGATTCAGACAGAACCAGATCTCCTAATGAGACAGAAGTAACTATGAGAAGACAAAACAGCCAAAAACTCAAGAAATCATGAGGTGGGCAGTAAACAGCTTGATTAGTTTCTCTTGTCAATTTCACTTAAACCTCAAGGTATAAACAGCCTACTGGCAACTGACTTATACAGCTGGGACTGCAATGACATTCTTGTTTATACACTTTTAAGTTTTTTGCAACATTTTTTCTTTTGCTTATTCCACAAACATTTATTGAATTCCTACTCTTCCCACTGAAGCGACTTAGACTTAGCAACTCTTATCTGGACAGACCAATAAGCAATAGTCAATGGTCTTAGATCGCTAACAATGAATTTTGCATTCTCTTAGTTAAATTGCTGTGTCAAAGGACATGACAATTTCAAAATTCTCAAAAATATTTCAAAATGTTATTTCCCATCCAGAAATGAGATTCCTCCAGGCTTTGTTTATATTTGCTAATGGCTTAGTATTTTTCCTCATTCTTAAATCATATCTGTCAAAAGTGTATACCAATGCATCATGTGAATCTCTAAATTGATCCCCCCTGCAATGTCCAGCTGGGTTTTTTTGAGCCATAATTTTTTCAGTAGTTCAAACTTCCATGACTGATTTGTGATGTTTCCCTCATGGTAATTTTTTTTATTGTTTGTTTTTATTCATTTATTTATTTAGCTGCCCTAGGTCTTGGTTGCAGCATGTGGGATTTAGTTCTCTGACAAGGGGCTGAACCCCAGCAACCTGTATTGAAAGCGTAGCCATGGGACCATCAGGGAAGTCCTTCCCTCATTATAGAGTCTGTTTCCGAACTATTCCTTCTATTTCACTGATTTGGCTATCTTTTCTTAGGTCAGAATCACATTATTATTGTAGCTTCATTATTGTAGCTTTATGAGTAACTTAGTCTCTGGGGAGGCAAGTACTACCTCTTTACTTTCTTTTTTTTTGTTTTGAAAATTCTTAGTGATTCTTAGCTATTTATTCTTTCATTTGAAGCTAGGAATTGGGGAAGTTTAAAATCTTACAGTAGTCAGTCTGCCCAGTCTGGCATGTCTCTTCAGAAGCAGGAAGGGTCTACAGTAGTACTGTACTCGCAAACTAACAAGTTAACCTGCACAGTTTTATGGATGTTGGCAGAACACGAGATACCCAGGTCAGAGACAAAGGACTTTGTTTCTCACAACATTAGCAATCATCAGAGTATCAGCATTTGTTATCAGTTACCTGGGCCTGATTTCCACTGGGCGAGGTAAGGAAGGCAAGGGACCGCGTGCGTCTGCAGAGAGTTGCATCACAGAAGAATCTGGAGCTCAGAGAATCAGATTTTTACAAAGGACACTTTTCCTGAAGGGAGATATTCCCTCTATTATACTGGACAGTAGCAACTCTGTCCTTTGCTCTGGTTGGAGACTAGCTCTCAAGGCCATTCACTGTGCAAACAGCCTGGAAAAGAGAGAAACAAAGACTACCAGTGCTACTGGCCACAAATGTGCAGAAATGGAAGAGACTATGAAAAAGTGTCTCCCAACACATTCAGCTGACCATAATTCAATAAGGATAAGAATAGCTGTAATAATGATCAGTTCAGTTCAGTTCAGTCGCTCAGTCGTGTCCGACTCTTCGTGACCCCATGAATTGTAGCACGCCAGGCCTCCCTGTCCATCACCATCTCCCAGAGTTCACTCAGGCTCACGTTCATCGAGTCCGTGATGCCATCCAGCCATCTCATCCTCTGTCATCCCCTTCTCCTCCTGCCCCCAACCCCTCCCAGCATCAGAGTCTTTTCCAGTGAGTCAACTCTTCACATGAGGTGGCCAAAGTACTGAAGTTTCAGCTTTAGCATCATTCCTTCCAAAGAAATCCCAGGGCTGATCTCCTTCAGAATGGACTGGTTGGATCTCCTTGCAGTCCAAGGGACTCTCAAGAGTCTTCTCCAACACCACAGTTCAAAAGCATCAGTTCTTTGGTGCTCAGCCTTCTTCACAGTCCAACTCTCACATCCATACATGACCACAAGAAAAACCATAGCCTTGACTAGAAGGAACCAGATATCTATTACAGCAAGGTTTATATTATTAGAAAAACAACTAGAGGGGTTCCCTGGTGGCTCAGTGGTAAAGAATCTGCCCGTCAATGCAGGAGACACAGGTTTGATCCCAGATCTGGGAAGATTCCACGTGCCTTGGAGCCAGTGAGCCCATGCACGGCAACTACTGAGCCTTTGTTCTAGAGTCGGTGCCCCAAATCAAGAGAAGCCACCACAAGGGGAAGCCCCCACACCACACCTGGAGAGTGGCCCCCAACTAGAGAAAAGCCTGAACAGCAACCAAGACCCAGCACCGCCAAAAGTCAATCCATCAATAAAATTTTTTTCTTTTCTTTTAAAGTTATTTTGAAATTAAGAAAATAAAAAACAGCTAGAAACTTTCTCAGTATATCAACAGGAAAATTGTTAAATAAATCATGATATAGCCATACGACAATTTAATAGCCTAGTATGAAAAAGATTATGCTAGAGTTCTGTGTGCCCTGGCCCGGAAACTTGACCCTAATATAATTGTTAAGCAATTACTATGTATGGAGTGCGTAGTATTTTCTAAGCATACATCTTTGCTGTGATAGTGAACTTGTAGGAAGATGTGATTGCTAGTACCACTCGTGTCAGGATGTGGGACGGTAAAACAAATTATTAGTTTTAGTTAGATCTAGGTCCCTACAATAGAAAACTGAAAAAAATAAAAAATAAAAGGAAAACAAAAACCCATCAGCTTAAGTAAATAGGTTTCACTGCTCTTACAAAAAGAAGTTCAGAAATATATGGTCCAGAACTAATGTGGGAGTAGGTGCGTGGTCATCAATTCAGGCATCATCTTTCGTTTCATCTTTCATTTCAGCATCCTTGT
This sequence comes from Neotragus pygmaeus, assembly GCA_006410875.1. NCBI lineage: Eukaryota > Metazoa > Chordata > Mammalia > Artiodactyla > Bovidae > Neotragus > Neotragus pygmaeus. The sequence continues at coordinate 379,481 of SJYV01010714.1, read as the reverse complement.
GGGCCTCTATCCCCAAGACCACTGTGGTCCACGATGGCAGCTGATGCTCCAGCCATCACATCTGGGCAGGAACATGGGAGAAGCTGTTTATGACTCTTTTAGGAATCTATCTCAGAAGTCCCACCAACCATACCTAATTGCAAAGCAGGCTGGAAAATGAAGTTTTTTTAGCTGGCTATAATAACTGTATGGTATTTTATTTCATTGAGTCCCAATAATATAAAGCTTTATTACTAAGAAATGGAGAATGGATATTGGATAAGCCAACTCATGGTCCCCGCCACAAGAGGATTATTCACTTTTTCTCTGAAACTGACCTTTGTATTCTCTGGCTAAATATAATGAGAATTCACTGCTTTACAATTTAAAAGAATCCAAGTGGGAAAGATTTTTAAAGAAGAGGGGAACTAACTTATCTTAGCATATACCATGAGCCCGCCAGGCATTTCATGTCACCTCATTTCATCTTCAGTCATCCCAAAGGGGACAGGAGGACTCCTCCTCCTCTTGCAAAAGAGGAGGAGTCCAGGATGGAGAGAGGTAACACAAATTTCCAAAAATGTCCCTGTCACTTAGTGGCAGAGCCAACATGAAGTACAGGAGTGTGTGATTCCCAGTTCTGTGCTGCATAATCTAAGACCACTTTCAGGAGGGGGGAAAACCCGAACACAACTCATGTATGATTCTAGAACCCTAGATCTGAGAGGGGCTGTATTCCCTAATCAAATCATTAGGCGAAGAAGAAGACAGTGAGTTCTGACCTTTCTTTAACTTCCAGACCTCTGTTTGGCATTATCTAGTGACCAAGGCTTACTTCACAAACCTCTAGGACACATTCAGTTCCTGGCAACATAAATCTGTCTCTTCTTCTTTTTTCTTCCTTTTGTTAATTTTTCACATGAACATCTAGACAAACACACAGAGGTGAAAAATAAAGAGCGCCTTTTCTTTTTTTTTTCCTGTTTCCTAACACATCTAATTTCTTAAGAGTGAGAAGGACAAGACCAGAGCCTTGCATAAACACTGGGCTCCTCTCGGATTTTTTATTGACATGAATTTATGAGGGAATCATGGAGGTGAATCTACAGAATAATATTATTCCAGCCAAGATTCTGTCTGCTGCCTGCTGGGTGGGAAAACACGAGCACCAGGGGGTATTTTCCTTGAAACACTTTCAATTTTAGACAGGACAGAAACAAGCAGAAAAGAAGACATTGTATTCCTCCATCCTGCCCTAACAGGGGTTCAAAGCTTGGACTCTTGATCCCACCAGAGGTAGAGTTTTGTCCTTGAAATAAAAGCTTTTCCCAGAGAAAAATGAACTGTCCTCCATGGAGAGTCTTTTTCATGGTGGGTTCTGGTTTTCTCCCTGTAAGTTCCAGGAAGGGACTAGCCCTGCCCTCTGGAAGCACAGAAAATGAGCTGGAGCTTTCTCTTCTGGAAGGTCTGTTGAATAGTGGTACATGCTTGGTGTTTCTGCCAAAGTGCGTCTACACTTGCCTGGGGATGTGGCGGAGAGTCAGCCGGACCTGGGGAGGAACCCCAGCTTCACTCCTCACTTGTGCTGGAAACTCAGGCTGATCCCTCAGCTCTTCTGACTCAATTTCTTCACCTGTAAATTCACGATAATGGAGTTGAAAGTGAGTTAGTCATTCATTCCTATCTGATTCTTTACGACCCCATGGATTATAGCCCACCAGACTCCTCTGCCCTTGGGATTCTCCAGGCAAAAATACTGGAGAGTTGCCAATACTACTGAGTTGCCAGTGCGCTTCTCCAGGGGATCTTCCCAACCCAGGGATAGAACTCTGGTGTTCTGCACTACAGGCAGATTTCTTACTGTCTGAGCCACTGGGGAAGTCTGATAATATAAGTTGGGTCTTTGCTTTTCTTCTCCCTGTCCTTCAACAGCTGGGGAAGTTATCCTTCTCATCTCTGGGCTAATTGCCAGAAAAATTCAGAAAAAAAAAAAAATCCAACAAAGATTGTTCTATGTGTACCATGTAAGACTGTATCCTTAACCACTGAAAAATTCTTTGAAGTCTGGCTCAAAGACTGAGAGGCAGCAAGTGACAACATGTGATAAAACACCCCTAAACCCCAAAGCCCAGGTTCAAATCCAACTCCATCACCTACTTGTTATGTGACTTACAGAAGATGACCTGACCTTTCTGTGCCATAATTCCTTCATCTATAAATTGGAATAATGATAGTGATGATCTTGTCAATGAATTAATTCAGGCAAAGTGCTTAGAACAGCCTAGTAATATAGACTCAATAGACATTGACAATTGACTATTATTATTACTATTCCTGGGGCTTCCCAGGAGGCTCATTGGTAAAGAACCTGCCTACCAGTGCAGGAGACACAGGTTCTATCCTTGGGTCAAGACAATCCTCTGGAAAAGGAAATAGCATGGCAACTCACTGGAAAAGGCGTGGCAACTCACTCCAGTATTCTTGCCTGGAGAATTCCATGGACAGCAGAGCCCAGGGGGCTGCAGTCCATGGGGTGGCAAAAGAGTCGGACACAACTGAGCAACTAAACAGCAGTAACAGCAAATTATTATTCCTAGAGCTGCCTTGGGAAGCTTAGGGCCTCACCTCATCACATTCCCCCCAAGATGGTAGCCACATCTAGGAAACAGAGTTGCTTTTTTCTGTGGTCAAAGCCCGGAGAGANGAGTTGGTGAATGTCATGAAACAGTAAAACAGACAGATTCTGGTTTTGGGGTAGATGCTCGAGAAAGCCTGGGGAGCCCATTGAGTCCTGAAGCCTTGCTTAACAGTTCTCTTGCACAAGACCCTGTCATGGGTGGGATCTCCCATGGCAGCTCCCGGCATCTGCCTGCAATGTAGGAGACCTTGGTTCGATCCCTGGGTCAGGAAATTCCCCTGGAGAAGGAAATGGCAACCCAGTCCAGTATTCTTGCCTGGAGAATCCCATGGACAGAGGAGCCTGGTGGGCTACAGTGCACAGGGTCGCAAAGAGTCGGACACGACTGAGCAACTTCACTTCCTTCATAAACATCAAGAGAAAGAACTCAGCCTTTTTCAAGAGAAACAGTATAGAAATTAAAAGTGGTAGTGTTTTATCTTGCATTGTTAGGAAGAGGAAATAATGCTACCCAGAAGACACTTTTCACTTTGATGAATGTCTTATATTTGTGGAGGGATAGGGAGAGCCTTTCAGCTCTTAAGGATAAAAGCACCATAAGTAAATAAAATGCACTATAGCTGGAAAAAAGGGGAGACTTGCTTTAAAGAGGTTCAGTGGTCATTGGCATAACTTGCCCAATAATGGATCAGATATTTTAACTGACTTTGGAGTAGGTGCTGTCCGCAGAGTCAGCATGTTAATTGAAGGGCGTGTCATTCAGGTGATAGATTTCAGTTAGCTTGAGGCTCAACTGGCCAGTCATATTAGAAGGCATAGATTTGGCTAGACAAATGGAAATTTTGTGGTCCCAAGGCAGAGCTCCTTGACACGGTCTAAGATGTCCTGGTTAATGATCAACTCCATTCTTGTCTGCTTTACACAGTTCATACTAAGAAAATGCCTTATGTGTCTTCTCACTCTGGCTTGCTTTGTTTTGTCCTCTCTCTAGTGCGTAAGCTGGCACCTAATGAATTTCCCCATAAACTCTACGTCCAGAATTACACATCAGCTGTGCCAGGTACTTGCCTGACCATTCGAAAGTGGCTTTTTACGACAGAGGAGGAAATCCTCTTAAATGACAATGACCTTGCTGTTACGTACTTCTTTCATCAGGTAGGTAAATTGATCTCCCCAGAGAGTCCTAATTTCTTTTTTGTTTGTATATAATGGTCATTTGCTAATCCTGTGTGAATCCTTGAGTAAGCAGTTTTGCCTCCTAGATTTTAATTACCTATGTAAAATGTTCTTTTTTGTGAAATTCGTAAAATTTCACAAAAGATAAGTTTAAGAAAGGGGTATCCTGAAATTCAAAATGTATTTATTATTATTTTTAAAGCAATAGCAAATAAAGATAATGGGGCTGTGTACTTTTTCAAAAAGATCTTCATCAGACAGTATGGAGATTCCTTTAAAAACTAGGAATAAAACTACCATGCTGCTAAATTGCTTCAGTCATGTCCAACTCTGTGCGACCCTGTAGACGGCAGCCCTCCAGGCTCCCCTGTCCCTGGGATTCTCCAGGCAAGAAAACTGGAGTGGGTTGCCATTTCCTTCTCCAATGCATGAAAGTGAAAGTGAAGTTGCTCAGTCGTGCCCAACTCTAGCGACCCTATGGACTGCAGCCCACCAGGCTCCTCCATCCATGGGATTTTCCAGGCAAAAGTACTGGAGTGGGGTGCCATTGCCTTCTCAAAAAACTACCATCAGTTCAGTTCAGTCGCTCAGTCGTGTCCAACTCTTTGTGACCCCATGAATCACAGCACGCCAGGCCTCCCTGTTCATCACCATCTCCCAGAGTTCACTCAGACTCACGTCCATCAAGTCCGTGATGCCATCCAGCCATCTCATCCTCGGTCATCCCCTTCTCTTCCTGCCCCCAATCCCTCCCAGCATCAGAGTCTTCTCCAATGAGTCAACTCTTCTCATGTGGTGGCCAAAGTACTGGAGTTTCAGCTTTAGCATCATTCCTTCCAAAGAAATCCCAGGGTTGATCTCCTTCAGAATAGACTGGTTGGATCTNTAGGAACAGATGGCTTCACAGGCAAGTTCTAGCAAACATTTAGAGAAGAGTTAACCCTTATCCTTCTGAAACCATTCCAAAGAACTGCAAAAGCAGGACATTCCCTGACTCATTCTATGAGGTTACACTGGTACCAAAAATAACACACAAATAAGAAAATTATAGGCCAATATCTCTGATGAACATAGATACAAAAATCTTCAACAGAACAATGACAAACTGAATCCAACAATACCTTAACTGATTTTCGACCAGGGGATTTTTGCAGAAATGTATGCCTCAGGCTGCAAATTTTTATTTTGGCCAGCCAAAAATTGTTATTTCACTAACACTGTGCAGGTTATCACCTTCAATGGTTACACTTGACACACCTGTAAAGTTTTAATTTTCATGAAACATTGCCCTCAGTTCACTATTTTGCAGAAGCAAAGAAACATTCTCCAGCACCATGAGTTTCATTTTCACTTCCCATATCAGAATCAATCACTAAGGCTTTTTGTCTTTTTGTTGGTCTAATATTCACATTGTCTGAATCAGAACTATATTCTGAACATCCATCATCTTCAGCTTTTATTTTTTAAATAGTTTAATATAGTGAACAACTATCATCTTTTGAGACACTAGTATATATGATGCTTGGACAATCAGAAAATATCTGCATAAAATTCACTGAAATTTTTTTCTTTTTTTTAATTTTATTTTTATTTTATTTTACTTTACAATACTGTATTGGTTTTTTCATACATTGACATGATGAAAAATTTTTCTTTACTNTTCCATGTCCAGTTCTAACTGTTGCTTCCTGACCTGCATACAGATTTCTCGAGAGGCAGGTTAGGTGGTCTGGTATTCCTATCTCTTTCAGAATTTTCCATAGTTTCTTGTGATCCACACTGTCAAAGGCTTTGGCATAGTCAATAAAGCAGAAATAGATGTGTTTCTGGAACTCTTCTTGCTTTTTCCATGATCCAGCGGATGTTGGCAATTTGTTCTCTGGTTCCTCTGCCTTTTCTAAACCCACTACCCTGAGAAAAACCATAATTGAAAAAGGCATGTGTACCCCAGGGTTCATTGCAGCACTATTTGCAATAGCTAGGACATGGAAGCAGCCTAGATGTCCATCGACAGATGGATGGGTAAAGAAGCTGTGCTACATATATACAACGGAATATGACTCAGCCATGGAAAGGAACGTATTTGAATCAGTGCTAATGAGGTAGATGAATCTAGAGCCTATTTTACAGAGTGAAGTAAGTCAGAAAGAAAAACAAGTATCGTATATTAATGTATATACATGGAATATAGAAAGATGGTACTGATGAACCTAATTGCAGGGCAGCAGTGGAGATGCAGACACAGAGAACAGACTTACGGAAATGGGAGACAGGAGGAAAAAAGGGTGGGATGACTGAAGAGCGTGGCATGGAAACATATACACTACCATATGTAAAATAGAGAGCCAGTGGGAATTTGCTGTATGACTCAGGAACTCAAACTGGGGCTCTGTGACAACTTAGAGGGCTGGAATGGGGTGGGCGATGGGAGGGAGGTTCAAGAGGGAGGAGACATATGTATTACCTATGGTTGATACATGCTGATGTATGGTAGAGACCAACACAATAAAGCAATTATCCTTCAATTAAAAATAATAAGTTTAAAAAGTTTTTTGTCAAAACTATACATCCATAGAGCTTAAAGCCTCAAATAGTTCTACACAGGTTATTATGAAAAATATTAGTTATTCCCACTTCTTTCCTCTCATAGGCAACCACTTTCACCTCTTTTTAGCTTTTTCTATTGTTATTTATTCCATCTTTTTAAAAAAGTTTTATTGAAGTATAGTTGATTTACAATATTTTATTAGTTTCTGGTGTACAGCAGAGTGATTCAGCTATACATATATTATTCTTTTTCATAGTCTTCTATTATGATTTATTGTAAGATATTGAATACAGTTCCCTGTGCTAAATAGTAGGTCCTTGTTAATTACCTATTTTGTATATCGTAGTGTGTATCTGTTAATCTTAAACTCCTAATTTATCCCCTGTACTTTCTCCTTTGGTAAGCATGTGGGATCTTAATTCCCTGACCAAGGATCAAACAGATGGCCCCTGTATTAGGAGCATGGAGTCTTAACCACTGGATTACCAGGAAAGTCCCCTGTTTCTGTTCTTTAAAGAAGTTCATTTGTATTATATTTTAGATTCCACATATAAATGATATCATATGATATTTGTTTTTCCCTGTCTGACTTCACTTAATATGATAATCTCTAGGTCCAGCCATGTTGCTACAGGTGGCATTATTTCATTTTTTATGGCTGAATAATACTCTGTCTCATACACACACACACACACAGACAGACACGCACGCACGCACGCACACACGCACGCGCGCACACGCACACACACACACACATGTTCTTATCCATTCATCTATCCATGGATATCAAGGTTGCTTCCATGACTTGGCTGTTATAAATTGTACTACAGTGAATGTTAGGGTTCTTGTATATTTTTGAATTTGTTTTACCCATATATATGCCCAGAAGTGGAATTTTTTGATTGTATGGTAACTCTGCTCTACTTTCAGTTTTATGAGGAATCTCCATACTGGTTTCCACAGTTCAGTTCAGTTCAGTTCATTTGCTCAGCCGTGTCCAACTCTTTGCGACCCCATGAACTGCAGCACACCAGGCCTCCCTGTCCATCACCAACTCCTAGAGTTTACTCAAACTCATGCCCGTTGAGTTGGTAATGTCATCCAGCCGTTTCATCCTCTGTCGTCCCCTTCTCCTCCTGCCTTCAATCTCTCCCAGCATCAGGGTCTTTTCCAGTGTGTCGGTTCTTTGCATCAGGTGGCCGGAGTATTGGAGTTTCAGCTTCAGCATCAGTCCTTACAGTGAATATTCAGGACTGATTTCCTTTAGGATGGACTGGTTGGATTTCCTTCCAACATCACAGTTCAAAAGCATCAATTCTTTGGTGCTCAACTTTCTTTATAGTCCAACTCTCAGATCCATCCATGACTACTGTAAAAACCATAGCTTTGGCTAAGATGGACCTTTGTTGGCAAAGTAATGTCTCTGCTTTTTAATAAGCTGTCTAGGTTGGTCATAGCTTTTCTTGCAAGGAGTAAGCATCTTTTAATTTCATGGCTGCAGTCACCATCTGCAGTGATTTTGGAGCCCCCCCAAAATTGGTGTAGCTGCTTTCCTCAGTAGCTGCACCAATTTATATTCCTACCAACAGTGTAGGAGGGTTTGTTTTTCTCCACACCCTCTCCAGCATTTCTTATTTGCAGACTTTTTAATGATGGTTATTCTGACCATTGTGAAGTGATACCTCATTTTTGATTTGCATTTTGATTTTGATTTGCATTTTGATTTTGATTTGCATTTCTCTAATAATGAGCGATATTGAGCATATTTTTTTAAAAAATTCATTTTATTGAAGTGTTGATTTATAATTGTGTTAATTTCTACTGTACAACAAAGTGATTCAGTTACACATATGTATACACATGTTCTTTTCCATATTCTTTTCCATTATGGTTTATCACAGGATATTGAATATAGATCCCATTGCTATATAATATGACTTTGTTATCTATTCATCCTATATATGATAGTTTGCATCTGCTAATCCCAAACTCACAATCCTTCCTCCCCTGTGGTGACTGCAGCTCTATTCTCTATGTCTGTGAGTGTGTTTTTTGTTTCACAGATATGTTTATTTGTGTCATATTTTAGATTCTACATACAAGTGATGTCATATGGCATTTGTCTTTTTCTGACTGACTGTGCTTAGTATTATAATCTCTAGGTCCGCCTATGTTGCTGAAAAATGTCACTATTTCATTCTTTTTTATGGCTCAGTAATATTCCACTGTGTGTGTCTGTGTGTGTCTGTGTGTCTGTGTGTGTGTAACCCAGGTCTCCTGCCTTGCAGGCAGATTCTTTACCATCTGAGCCATCAGATCACATATGCCTCTTTAATTCCCAAGTATTCTATATTTTTATTACAGTTATGAATGGAATATTTTTTCTTTGTGTTGTTGGAGTAGAAAAGTTATTTTCTAGAAGTCAGACTATCTGGTTCAAGTACAAGCTCTCCATTGGGTAAATACTTAACATAGCTTTGTTAAGATCTGTTTTCTGGAAAACAAGAGGCGGAGGATTGCGTTAGCGACGACCCAGTTCACGCCGGAGCCAGGGCAGCAGCGTAGCGGTCAGACGCGGCCGCTGCGCGGAACTCTGAGGCGGACACGCCGCCGCCGCCGCCGCCGCCGCAGCAGCATCACGGGGAAGGGCGACCCCAACAAGCCGCGGGGCAAGATGTCTTCCTACGCCTTCTTTGCGCAGACCTGCCGCGAGGAGCACAAGCAGCAGCACCCCGACTCCTCAGTCAGTTTCGCCATTTTCCAAGAAGTGTTCCAAGAGATAGAAGAGCATGTCGGCCAAGGAAAAGTCTGAGTTCGAAGACATGGCAAAAAGTGACAAAGGTCGCTACGACAGGGAGATGGAAAATTATGTCCCTCCTAAAGGTGACAAGAAGGTAAAGCAAAAAGATCCCAGCTCTCCGAAAAGGCCTCCATCTGCCTTCTTTCTGTTTTGCTCCAAACATCGGCCAAAGATTGAAAGTGAACACCCTGGCTTATCCATTGGGGATACTGCAAAAAAACTGGGTGAAATGTGGTCCTGTCTCTTATACACATCTATTTGTTCTCTGGTTCCTCTGCCTTTTCTAAACCCACTACCCTGAGAAAAACCATAATTGAAAAAGGCATGTGTACCCCAGGGTTCATTGCAGCACTATTTGCAATAGCTAGGACATGGAAGCAGCCTAGATGTCCATCGACAGATGGATGGGTAAAGAAGCTGTGCTACATATATACAACGGAATATGACTCAGCCATGGAAAGGAACGTATTTGAATCAGTGCTAATGAGGTAGATGAATCTAGAGCCTATTTTACAGAGTGAAGTAAGTCAGAAAGAAAAACAAGTATCGTATATTAATGTATATACATGGAATATAGAAAGATGGTACTGATGAACCTAATTGCAGGGCAGCAGTGGAGATGCAGACACAGAGAACAGACTTACGGAAATGGGAGACAGGAGGAAAAAAGGGTGGGATGACTGAAGAGCGTGGCATGGAAACATATACACTACCATATGTAAAATAGAGAGCCAGTGGGAATTTGCTGTATGACTCAGGAACTCAAACTGGGGCTCTGTGACAACTTAGAGGGCTGGAATGGGGTGGGCGATGGGAGGGAGGTTCAAGAGGGAGGAGACATATGTATTACCTATGGTTGATACATGCTGATGTATGGTAGAGACCAACACAATAAAGCAATTATCCTTCAATTAAAAATAATAAGTTTAAAAAGTTTTTTGTCAAAACTATACATCCATAGAGCTTAAAGCCTCAAATAGTTCTACACAGGTTATTATGAAAAATATTAGTTATTCCCACTTCTTTCCTCTCATAGGCAACCACTTTCACCTCTTTTTAGCTTTTTCTATTGTTATTTATTCCATCTTTTTAAAAAAGTTTTATTGAAGTATAGTTGATTTACAATATTTTATTAGTTTCTGGTGTACAGCAGAGTGATTCAGCTATACATATATTATTCTTTTTCATAGTCTTCTATTATGATTTATTGTAAGATATTGAATACAGTTCCCTGTGCTAAATAGTAGGTCCTTGTTAATTACCTATTTTGTATATCGTAGTGTGTATCTGTTAATCTTAAACTCCTAATTTATCCCCTGTACTTTCTCCTTTGGTAAGCATGTGGGATCTTAATTCCCTGACCAAGGATCAAACAGATGGCCCCTGTATTAGGAGCATGGAGTCTTAACCACTGGATTACCAGGAAAGTCCCCTGTTTCTGTTCTTTAAAGAAGTTCATTTGTATTATATTTTAGATTCCACATATAAATGATATCATATGATATTTGTTTTTCCCTGTCTGACTTCACTTAATATGATAATCTCTAGGTCCAGCCATGTTGCTACAGGTGGCATTATTTCATTTTTTATGGCTGAATAATACTCTGTCTCATACACACACACACACACAGACAGACACGCACGCACGCACGCACACACGCACGCGCGCACACGCACACACACACACACATGTTCTTATCCATTCATCTATCCATGGATATCAAGGTTGCTTCCATGACTTGGCTGTTATAAATTGTACTACAGTGAATGTTAGGGTTCTTGTATATTTTTGAATTTGTTTTACCCATATATATGCCCAGAAGTGGAATTTTTTGATTGTATGGTAACTCTGCTCTACTTTCAGTTTTATGAGGAATCTCCATACTGGTTTCCACAGTTCAGTTCAGTTCAGTTCATTTGCTCAGCCGTGTCCAACTCTTTGCGACCCCATGAACTGCAGCACACCAGGCCTCCCTGTCCATCACCAACTCCTAGAGTTTACTCAAACTCATGCCCGTTGAGTTGGTAATGTCATCCAGCCGTTTCATCCTCTGTCGTCCCNTAGTCATTAGGGAAATAGACCACCACCTTACATATAACCAGCGCCCCTTCTGGCCCACCCCTCTGTTGTCCACCATCACTTTGATCATCTCTGAGACCTGGTCTTGCCACTGCCGTCCTTCTCTGGACATCTGAGTTTCTCCCAGTCTCCTGTGCTCTCTTTTCTCTGGCCAACGTGTCCAGTTCGTCTGTGCTTTATAAACCCTTAGAGATATGATTCTAGCATTTCCACCACAGTCCTACCCTATTCAGGGCTCACAGATACTCTAGGAATGATGAGGACTAGTTGGCAGAGTAGAGATAACTACTCTACGTGATACCTAGGACAGCTGCTCCTGCTAACTCAGGTGGTCCCATTCTAGACACACTTCTTTATTCCTGGTCATTTGCTCTCTAGGGGGCGGTTTGGAAGTCCTTACTGTCCTGCCTCCCTCAGGGTTCTCTAGTTCACCAGACACTCTATATGTTTCTGAACTGCAATTACAAACAAGGTCGAAGTTCTTCCTAACTAGTAGGGTGACCAGTTCATTCCAGTTTGCTTAGGATTTTCCCAGTTTTAGCACTGAAAAGCCCATGTCCCCAAGGCCTCCCCAGTCAGTCCCAGGCAAACGAGGGTGATTGGTCACCCCACCAGCCTGGCTCCTGGACCCCAGAATGACCCCACTAGAGTAGTCAAACATCGTTTAATTGCCCCCCAAATCTTCGATGGCAGCTGAGAAGCTAACACACTCAGTGCACACACGGGACCCTTAACGGGACAGTATTGCTTATCTTTATTGTTGTTATTGTTATTTAGTCATGTCCAACTCTTTGCGGACCCTATGAACTACAGCCCACCAGGCTCCTCTGTCCCCGGGATTTCCCAGAGAAGAATACTGCAGTGAGTTGCCATTTCATTCTCTAGGAGATCTTCTCAACCCAGGGATCGATCTCATGTCTTCTTCATTGGCAGGCAGATTCTTTACCACTGAGCCAGCCCACTGCTTATGTTTACATGGTGTCTACTGGCTAGATCTTGAGAATAAAATTGAGAAATTGAGAATTACAAAACACAAACACCTTGGACCCACAGTCCATTGAAGAGTCTGACTTAAATCTGAAGGAAGCAATTCTTCTTGGCCAACATGAAACACATCTATCCAGTTCTTAGCCTGAACCTAAGAATCTTCCATTTCCAGATCAATCATTTGCATAAAAGCAAGATTCCCAGGGAAGTAAGCCAGGTGAGGAGAACAATCACAGACCATCACCAAAGATGTTGGCAACAGACAGCCTGAACATCCTGGTGACCCAGCACAAGCAATCCTGGAAGGCTCAGTTCTTTAGAATGAGTGTCAGCCAAGGAGAGAAAATGCCACTCTAATGCCCTGAAGCTTGAAGTAAACAGGTTGGAATGGCTAAAGCGCCTTCAGTTGGGAGGTTCATCAGCATTAGAATGAAAGTTGTCAAATAATTAAATACTAACTACCCATTATTCTCAGATGACACACTGAACAAAACTGATTTTAGGTAGTGGTCCTTAAACACAGTAAAATGAAGAACAGTCTGAAGTCAAAGTATTGCAGCAAAAACAAAAAAGCAAAAAACTCCCAAAACAAAACAAAAAGTTCCCCCGCAAAAATACTACTATACTAAATGTTTACTAAAGGAATACGTCTCTTCTGATACTAGATTTTAGAATAAGTGAGAGAAATAATTTTGAATGGAACTGAAAACATTTTTTCCCATGACTTCTTTTTTTCTGGGAAATTTCATGATTTGGCTCAGTCAGTTCAGGAAGCCTTCTTGTTTATGGAATAAGTAGGAGGTGAACTTGAGAACCACTGTTCTAAGGAACAAGTAAAACTCATTAGGATTTGTGCTTTGGTTTCTTAAGTTAAACATTTCCTACCACCGGGATCTTTGCTTTGCTATTCATTTACCTTGCAAATTCTGTTATTCAGACAGCTCGAAGATGTCCAATTACTGAGCATTTACTGTATGGAATAAGAGCCAGTTTCTCCTTTAAGCATGATCCTGTTTACTTATTACCCTAGGCTTCCAGTTTCTTTCCCAGTGGGGATCCAGGGTGGTTGTGTATACTCTCTGCAATGCATGGACTTAGTCCCATAGTCAACAAACCTCACTCAGCAACTAGGGAAGTGAATTATTGGCGAGGGGGAGGGGGATAGCAAGGCTGTTGCAAATAAGCGTCCTATGACTCCAAATGGTGGCTTTGGAAAGAACCATTAGTTCTTCCCTGCTGGGTAGCTTGGCTTACCATCTGGAAAATTCCTTTGCCTAGAGCCTATCAAGCTCAGTTACAACCCTTTTGCTGCAGGAAAGGTTTCAGGGAAATGGGTTGGTGGTTTCCTATTGTTGATCCATTTGTTCTGGTGTTGGCAACAGGCAAAACTTAGAGGGTGGCCAAAATGTCCCACTTTGTCCAGCCCCAATATCCAGTCCGCTCTCTTTCTCTATTGGTTTACAACATGAAGGATGATCTTGGTGAAGTCCTTAACCACTTATTCTGTTTCCATGGAAGCAACATCATCCCACCACACAGGTGTTGATCAGAAGAGGTCACACGCAGGTGGCTTGTAAAAAAAGTGCATTGCTCTAAAGTATGTTCATCTTGCTCAATTCTTCCTGGAGAATGAAACAGAGAATTGACCTGAGTTCTGTAAATCTCCATTAGGGGGCCCCCTTTCATTCCAAATTCCCTCAGCTGTTCTAAATTCAGCAGGTTGAATGCCAAGGCTTTTTTCTTAGCTTTAAGTGGCAAGGAAATGGAGGGTACATCTCATGCCTCCTCAGTCTAGAAATTGGATGCAATTCTCTTAATTTTATGACCAGAAAGAGTTGCTTTTCTTTAGCAAACAATACCCTAGGAAATCCATTGATTTTGAAGCCTATTTTTAATGGGATAATATTATTGCCAGGACTGCAGAAAAATAAATGATAACGTATTCATATGTATCAGCTACAGTAGAGTGTGGTAATGGGGTGCAAGCCACTTGCGGGGTGGGGGAAGCGACTGGAGTGGTTGTTTAAAGTGATCTTATGTTAGGTGCTGTATAGATATTATCTCACTTAATCCTCTATAATGGGGTGAGAAAACTATGATCCCAAGGTCATATTCGTCTGGATGACTGGTTTTGTAAGTGAAATGTTTCTGGAACATGGCCATGCTCACTTGTTTACCAGTTAACTGTGTGCCTTCACCGCAGAATGGCAGTGACCATATGGCCCAAAGAGTCTGAAATATTTACAATATGGTTCATTACAGAAAAGGTGTGTTGCCTCCTGCTTTATAACCAGGTGAGATGGGAATTTCTGATGAATAAACAGCAACTCAGAAAAATTCAGTCACTAGCCAAATTCACAGTTAGAAAATTACCGAGTTAGACTTTGACTCAAAGTTGACCTTCTGTCCAATGCACTTGGTCTTTCTGCTTTTACTGCACAGCAACCCCGGTGGGTGATCAAGTGCCTACACAGGCCTGGTGTTTCCCACCGTGGATCTCATTTATTATCATGATTTCAAACTACTTTGCATTATTTTCCAGGATCTGCGCCATCTGATTTCAGCTTGCCTTTCCAGCTTCATCTCCTACCTCTCCCCCAGTGAGCCTCGCTCAAGTGACCTGGCGCCTTCACTGTTTCCAAACACATCTTTTGCTTCTTCATTCCTTATTTCCATTTCATGATTTCACTCCACCAAATGAATGCCCTCTCTGCCTCTTGAGATCCTGCCTCATCCTTCAGGAATCCTGCCTTGACCGTCTATTCGGAGGTGATTTCTCTTCCAACAGGAACAGCATTTCTCTGTCCTGTTGATTTAGCCCTTATGATCGACTCCCTTGGATACGCTTTGATAGGCCTGTCTTATCTTCTAAAGGAGGTTATAAATCTCCCTGAGAGTGAGAACTGTATGCACCCCACTCCCTGGGAGACTATCGTTCACATGGGGCCCATATAACGGCAGGCCCATTGATGCATGAACATTCTTCCACAGAGATAAATTCTGTTCCCTCTTCCACTCAACTCAGCATGTCACTAAAAGTGCAGTATTGGAATCTGAATATGAGGTGTGAATGTGATAAAATGAAGAAAACTAGGGAAAGGAAATAAACAGCTAACCCTTATTTTTTCATCTAGGATCACAGGACTAGGTTTCCCTTCAGGTGCCTTTCCTAAGACAACATGGGAAATAGCAGCGTGAGGTCTGGAGTCAGACCCTGGATTTGAAATCTGACCCTGTTACTTGTTGTTGGCTGTGTGACCTTGGGCAAATTACTCAGCCCTCTGAGTTTCAGTGTCCTCACATTTACAATAGAGAAAGCAGTAATGACTAATTGGATTGTTGTGAGGAATGAAGGGGGGCTTCCCAGGTGGTGTTAGTGGGAGAGTCTGCCTGCGAATAACGTAGGAGACCACTGGTAGGTTACAGTCCATATATTGAAAAGCGAGATACACTTAAAGCTCTTTGCAGAGTCTCTGCCTGTATGAAGCTCTTTGATTATTCCCAGCCATTATTTTTCCACAGCTCTGTCCTTAAATGGGCACCCGATCTCGGCATTTAGGATTGACCGGGTCCTGTTCACCCTACTGCTGTGCATTAGCAATCCATCCTGACCAGGTCAACAAACAACACTACAGAATTCAGTTCAGTTCAGTTCAGTCACTGAATTGTGTCCAACTCTTTGCAACCCCATAGACAGCAGCATGCCAGGCTTCCCTGTCCATCACCAATTCCCGGAGTTTACTCAAACTCATGTTCATTGAATCGGTGATGCCATCCAACCATCTCATCCTCTGTCGTCCCGTTCTCCTCCTGCCTTCTTCAATCTTTCCCAGCATCAGGGTCTCTTCAAATAAGTCAGTTTGTCACATCGTGTGGCAAAAGTATTGGACTTTCAGCTTCAGCATCAGTCCTTCCAATGAATATTCAGGACTGATTTCCTTCAGGATGGACTGATTGGANGAGTGCTGCACTTTCACAGCATCATCTGTTAGGATTTGAAATAGCTCAACTGGAATTCTATCATGTCCACCAGCTTTGTTCATAGTGATGCTTCCTAAGGCCCACTTGACTTCACATTCCAGGATGTCTGGCTCTAGGTGAGTGATCATACCATCGTGATTGTCTGGGTTGTGATGATCTTTTTTGTATAGTTCTTCTGTGTATTCCTTCCACCACTTCTTAATATCTTTTGCCCCTGTTAGGTCCATATCATTTCTGCCCTTTATTGTGCCCATCTTTGCATGAAACTTTCCCTTTATATCTCTAATTTTCTTGAAGAGATCTCTAGACTTTCCCACTCTATTGTTTTTCTCTATTTTTTGCATTGATCACCAAGGAAGACTTTCTTATCTCTCCTTGCTATTCTTTGGAATTCTGCATTCAAATGAGTATATCTTTTCTTTTCTCTTTTGCTTTTCGGTTCTCTTCTATTCACAGCTATTTGTAAGGCCTCCTCAGACAACCATTTTGCCTTTTTGCATTTCTTTTCCTTGGGATGTTCTTGATCTCTGCCTCCTATACAATGTCACAAATCTCCATCCATAGTTCTTTGAAGTGAAGTCGCTCAGTTGTGTCCGACTCTTTGCGACCCCAAGGACTGTAGCCTACAGGGCTCCTCTGTCCATGGGATTTTCCAGGCAAGAATACTGGAGTGGGTTGCCATTTCCTTCTCCAGGGGAACTTCCCGACTCAGGGATCGAACCCAGGTCTCTCGCACTGTAGGCAGATGCTTTACCATCTGAGCCTCAGATCTAATCCCTTGAATCTATTTGTCTTTTTAGGAGTTGATGAATGCCATACCCAAAGCAGCTACATTTTAATAGAGCCATAGGAAGCAGAAACGCAGACCTGTCATCTCCTCCCCACTCTCCAAACACCATTTTATAGCAGGCATGTGGTTCCAAACTGGAGACAGTTTGGAAAGAGTCGCCTGTGCTAGTCTGCTAATATAATGACTCCCGGTTTCTCGTGGAGGGAGCTCTCTATTAACAACAGGTTCCCTTCATCCACCACCTCCAAGAGAATCCACTTACTCATTTTTACTCTGTTGTTAACCTGGGGCTCCGGCTTAGCCCTGTCCACCTATTCCTTTCTTCTCTACACTTTCTCAGCTGTTTATCAGTTCCAGGACACACTTGAGTTTTCAGATCTAAACACGGACTCTCCTGCAGGATGAGGGTTTGGGGTTGATGTAAGCAGTGAACAGATAGAGAAGTTCCTGGTGTTAACCATGGGCACTGAATCTGGTCTGAGTCACTGAACTTGGGCTTCAAGGCTCTTTCCTTTTCTACTTGGTCAGCCAACTTTTCAATAAGGTCCTTGAAAACACCTGGTGTTTTCTGGTGAGCCTGGGGTTTTATTTCTGTTTCTAGTTAAAACTGCATTCTTTTGAACCATCTGAATTCTTAGAATAGCTATTCCCCTGGATTCTTTGCTTTTAAAGTCCTACACATAATATTTATCTCCTGAGACCCCAGCCTGGGATAAATGCTTATTCTGGTTTTCACATGTGTAAACCCAAATATCACAGAGATGTAGGTAAGGGTATAATCCCACTTTACCACCTGGTCAGCATTCCACTCCCCTCCAAAAAAAAAAAAAAAAGCATCTTAAAAAAAAATTCAGTTATTTATTTAGCTGTGCCAGGTCTTATTGTGGCACATGGAATCTTACTTGCATCATCTGGGATCTTTTGTTGTGGTATCTGGCATGGCCTCTCTGGTTGTGGCACACAGCTCAGTAGTTACAATGTGGAGGCTTACGTTGCTCCACATGTGGGATCTTAGTTCCCTGACCAGGGATCAAACCCATGTCCCCTGCATTGCAAGGCAGAATCTCAACCAATGGACCACCAAGAAAGTACCCCTCCCGCCCCCATCAAACAATCTTGATATAAGATGTGCTAATAACTCTCCATAACTCTTCCTTTTATTTTTTAATGAGTACACAGGTTGACTAGTTCCTTTTTCAGTTGACCTTTTGAAGCCGTTAAACTGGTTTCTTTACATCAATGGCCAAAACAAATGATCATGAGTAAAATCTCACAGAAAAAAAAAAACTGCATTATTTTCTCTTCAAAGTTAAATCACTAAACTTTGGACAGACTGTGTTGTAGGCAGAAGAACATGCTGGTGCCATCCAAACACATAAGACACAACCATCCTGGACAGAATTTTCATTTGTGTGGACCTGACTGGAGTCAAACATTTCATGGACTGGTGTCAGTAATCTCTATAAATAACTATCGGTGTTAATGATTAAAAGAACTACTACCAAGCCCTTTGGAAATGGGTGAAGTGTTTCTGGAAGCAGCCAGAAGAAACAAGTTTATACAGTGCAGGAGAAGGGAACACAGTTAGCAAAAGAAGAGAATGTAGGTGAAGTCCTCAACCAGAAAGGATTTTTGGCTGAGAGTAGTCAGGAATTAAGCCAGGAACTTGGTGCAGCTGGAGTGCTGACTATAGGTCCCAAAAGAGTTGACTTGGAGGATCAAGTCCAGGAAGAGACTTAGTGAGTTTGTGGAGGGGGAGTGCCCTCGGCGCCCAGGCACACAAGGCCAGCCAACGTGTAGCTCTGCACCAGGAAAACAGGGAAGTGTGAAGTGTTAGTCGACCAGTCATATCCAACTGTTTGCGACCCTGTGGACTGCAGCCCACCACGCTCCTCAGTCCATGAAATTCTCCAGGCAAGAATAATGGAGTGGGTTTCGATGCCCTCCTCCAGGGGATCTTCCCCACCCAGGGATCGAACCTGCAACTCTTGCATCTCCTGCTACTGCTGATCCATCTGGGATAATTTGCCCCAGTTGTACATGCATGCACTTATCTTTAGCTCCTTATAGCTTCCTTGTATTTTGTTTCCCAAGGAGACACTTGTCCAGGTGTGAGCTCTGCAGCAAAGTGTTCCAGATCCAAGGCTGTCTCACTCTGTCATGTCGAAGAGAAAGAGGTAGGTAGGTTCTACATCCCCTAGAGAAAGAGTTTCTACACCCCTCTGGAGATTGTGAACCAGCCCAGTGCATATTGCTGCAAGGGCACTCAGTGGGAAAGGCAGGGAGAGGACAGACGTGGAGCGAGATTCCTCCTGCAAGAAGCTTTGAGTTTAGCTATGAAGACAGACCAATGATTTGTGCAAAACATCTCATGAACCAATGAAAATAGTATAAAATAAAACACAAGTCTTTTGTGGTACAGTCTATCAGAACAGGCATTCACACGGCTGGAAATACGATAGTGAAGATAGTGAAAGGAGCAAAGAATTTAGAGTTAAAAAAAAGAAACATCTGCAGAATAAAATAATGGAGCCTCAGCCATTGAATTGAGGCTTCAAGGGGCAGATCCAGAGCCTGAATAACGTGGTGTCCCTTTAAATCAATATTGTTTAATAGAGGGGTGACAAAAGATGACACCCATTTCCATCAGTGAAAATGAACTCTCTCTTTAGGCTCAAATGAAGGATTTATTATTTGCACCAAGTATAACAGAATATTTTACTTATTTGGAATTGCCTTTTGTTTCACAGTTTTTCCAGCATTCAGAACTGGAAAGCATTAGTCACTCACACTTAGCCATGAGCAGAGAAAACTTACTCGGATCTAGTTACACAGACTTGTTCAAGATATGGTTCTAAGAAAATCTTTTTCTTAAATCACTGGAAGGGTCACATGTGAAAAATGACTGCTATTTTTAATCTAAATATTTAATTAACTCCATTAGCATTCCAGACATTAGCAAGAATGTACTCATGCATCACTTGTATAATCTATAATGTGAATATATATATATATGTAAGTGCTTTAAAGTTTTCTTTCCAGTAGTTATTTATTGGCTTCACACCAATAAAACATTTACTACATTTCTACAGCTTTTGTTCTCTCTTCATTTTTCCTTTCCAACCAGATGAATTTTATGTGAAGTATGTTAAAGGAATTAAAACATATATATGTATATTTAAATCTGTTTCCCTGCACAATGTCACTCACTTTTGGTTTCAGAATTCAGCTGCCAATTTCAGGTCCTCTTGGAACTAGGGCAGGACTCTGATTACACCAAGAAACAGGCCTGTGTAGATCACAGAAAATCTCAGCTAAGATAAATCTGCAGCCCTGGGAATGTTTTTACATTTCTATCCAAGGAAGCTTCCTTCTTGAGCGGGAATAGAACCAGTTTACATTTCATCACTAGTTTTGAGAGTGTTGGTAGAAACGTGAGTGAAATGGAACAGAATCTCGGGTTTATTCCCAGGATATTTGAGCGCCTCTGTGGATGGAGGCCTGGGACAGCTGACCCTGCCTTTCTGGCTCTTCATTTGCGATTGTGCTCATGCCACTGAAACTCTAAAACTCATTTTCCTTATCTCTATGGGGGTGTTCATATTTACAGAATCTACCTCGTTGGGTCCCCTGAAGCTCAACTGAGATAAAACATGTGAAAACATTTTTGTAAACTGGACAAAGTTGGTTATAGGTAAGCTGTTACCTTGTGAGAGGGGGAAAATGTTAGATTGGCAAAGAAGGGCTCCAATGGGAATCCTGACTTATCTCACCCCTCAGCTTCTTGGCAACACTTCTCTTGAACACATGGCTCAGAATATATAAGGTGGTGAGGTATCGCTGAAAAGAGTAATGGCTTGGAAGTATGACTCTAGGTCAAGTTTCATCACCTCACTACACTGAGATATATGAATTTGGGTAAATCATTTAATCTTCCTTGCTTCTTTATCTGTAAAAGTAGATGTTTGGGCAAAAAAGCCTTATACGTTCTATAAATATGAAAACCACGCTTTCAGACTTTCTAAGATATTTGTTGTGTCACTGAGTCGGGTCCAACTCTTTTGTGACTCCATGGACTGTAGCCCACCAGGTTTCTCTGTTAGGATTTGCTGAAATGTGCATAGTGAAAGCTCAAGGACCTGTCATCCTCACTGCAGTGTCCTGTGGTGTCATACAGTAGGCTTGACACATAGTAGATGCTCAATAAGTAAATGTTGAATATAAGAATGACCACTCAATCACAGTAGTAACTGATTTTATACTTTAGTGTAATTTTATTCACTTCAACAAAGATGAATGTTTAGATATAAAATTCCACATAATTAATAAGATTAATAAGGTAATTAACAAGAAATACTTTTCTAAGACATCATCTAAATGAATCCATGAATCCAAAAAGTGACTCTGATTTTGGTTTGAATAAACAGTGGTCATTCTGCCTTAACCAGAATATAATATTCAATTTCAAGATTTTCTGGAACTTGTCTATGGGATTTCTTCTAGCCCTAATGTGTGAGGTAACGCCAATTTTACTTCTATTCCTCCCTACCCTCATGCCCACCCCTTCATCCTCATTTTTACTTCCCACGATGCTCTGCAGTAAATGCCAAGTGGTTTCTAAGCTCAGAATCTCTGAATATAAGATTTCTTCAACTCTCCCTTCCTCTGTCACCTTATCTAACTCCTACTCCTCCTTTCAGGCTCAGCTTGAAACTTTACCAGAAAATGTTTTCTGACCTGTAAGATTGGGTTGGTAGCACCTTGGATGCTGCTCTGATGCAGCTTGTCTGCATCAGGCTATTTATCACATTAGATTGTCATCAGGCCATTAAGGTAAAGGGGATCAGAACACAGACACTGGAGCTTTACTGCTGGGATTCCTAGCCCACTAGCAGGCTGAGCTGGGCAGGGATTGCCTCTTAAACAGCCTCTGTCATAGCATTGTTGAGCATATTAAATAACTGAAGGAATCATGTATGGAAGCATATAGAACAAGATTTGATGCATAGTATCATAAAACATTTGCTGATTCTGGTGTTAAATGTTATTATCTGCTCGGGCAACTTGAGCCTACAAGACTCCTCAAGAGTAGGAAGCATGTTTTATTCACTGCTGTACCCTAGCACTGCAAATGTTTCATAAATAATTTTTGAATAAATGGAATTATCTTTTCTGCTTCACTGGAACTATACTGGGGGACCCTCTTACTAGTGATGAAGCCACAGTGCTTCAAAGAAAAGAGAGGTCCAGTGGGTGGAAGCTACCTTTCAAGTCTGCTGATGCTAAAGCAACGCTATTCAAAATAGGATAAAGTTTTTGGTCATATCATTTAAAAAGCTGTGACTAGTGGTAAACTACAGGAAAATTGGCATGCCAATGGAAGTGATAATTGATGCTGTTGCATGTAGACACAGTAAAAGAAAACAAAGCAGTGTAACTCCAGTTCCTCCTGCAACCTCTAAGGACTGAGCCATTTTCTTTTCAATCTGTCTCATTACCCCAGTGCTGCATCCACAGCCCACACTCTTTAGTGAGCAAAGTTCACAGAATCATTCAGTGGTAGAATTCTTGCCTCCCACACGGGAGCCCTGGTTTGATTCCCAGCCAATGCATCATGGCTTCCCCGGTGGCTCAGACGGTAAAGAATTCACCTGCAATGTGGGAGACCCGAGTTCAATCCCTGGGTTGGGAAGATCCCCTGGAGAAGGAAATGGCAACCCACTTCAGTATTCTTGCCTGANTCACTCCCTACAGCCCAGTGGCGGCCACCCCTGTCCTTCCACTCCGTCCTCTTGGTCTGGCTCAAGTGCCCCCCAAGTAGAGACTCCTGGACCTCGCCGCCGCCTCCACTCTGGCCTCCCATCCTCTACTCTGTCCCCTCCTGTCCCTCAGCAGTTGGCCTCAGAGGGTCTCTCTAGACGCGAAAAGCCGACCCCGCCCCCTCCTTGCTCACGGCACTTCCAGGGGCCGACTCCCCATCACCCCTAAACAAATGTCTCAGCCTGCTGTTTGAGCCCCTTTGGGATTTCCCCTCCACCCCCACCCCGCCTACCCCGAGGGAACAGGGGGCTTCCCAGGTGGCACTAGTGGTAAAGAATCTGCTGCCAATGCAGGAGATGCAAGAGACGTGGGTTCAATTCCTGGGTCAGGAAGATCCCCTGGAGTAAGAAATGGCAACTCACTCCAGTATTCTTGCCTGGAAAATTCCATAGACAGAGGAATTTAGGCTGACAGGGTACAGTCAAGGTGGGGTACAGTCAAGGGGGTCGCAAAGAGTCAGACACGACTGAGCACATATGCTGAGGCAACAAGCTTCATCTTGAACCCCCTCTACCAGGGAGACAGGCACTGCATCCTGTCCCCCTCCCCAAGGGGCACTGGACTCTTGATGCCCCAGGGAACTCCCCACGTGGTGTTGGGTCTCCTCTAATTTCATCTCTCCACAACTCCCTCCCCTTCATTATGGAACCAGTCAAAGGTAGTGTTTCAGTGTCCTGGCCCTGGAGTCAGACAGCCTGGGCTCAGGCCCCTGCCCCACGGCTTACTATTTTGTAAATTCTGGTAAATGCTTTCAGTTTCTCATCCTTAAAACCCAGGTAATTTTATTTAATAATAATCAGATAAAATCACAGAGTTTTACAAGGAGTATCTAGGACAGATACGTGTAAAGAGCTAAGAGTACAGAGTAAACAATCCCACACAGGAGCAAATAGATGGGGGGAGGGTAGCACCCCAGAAGTTCAAGGTCACTCAGGCTGCAGAAGTTGGAGAGTGGGACAAGAGAATGGTCCAGAAGTTCTTGGCTCTTTGGGTGGGAAGTATCACCTCCCTCTAGTTATCATTGCTCATCTGTGATGGGGCCTTAGGGTGGGGAAAGGAGTGGAGAATGGATGGGATTGGACGAGTTGATATGCATAGAGCAGGTGTGTAAGTCAGAATTAGGCTGGTGTGTGAAAGACAGGTTAACAGAGCATGTGATTCAGACGTTGACTCTGACTCCAGGCAGCCTAGAGTCAAATCCTACCTCCAGCACATAATGCTGTGTGTCTTTAGGCAAGTCACTTGGCCTCTCTGTGCCTCAGTCGTCCATCTGTAAGATGATACTAATAATTGCTTCTGCCTGTTCAGAGTATTTTGAAGCGTTCGTGTGTGAAATCTGTGCCTGGCACTTAATGAGTAATCCAGGCCATCGTCAGTCCTGTTTTCCCAGAATCTTGGGGAGGGGTGGTTTGGGGGTCTTTCTCAGAGCAGATTAGGACCTAAAGAAGCAAGGGCTCTCCCGCCTCTCAATTTTGGCCTCTTTTTCTGAACCCCCCTTTTCCCAGTTTAAAAATGGGGAAATTGAGGCCCAGGGAGTTAAAATATATGCGCTGCCCCAGNTGGCAATCCACTCCAGTACTATTGCCTGGAAAATCCCAAGGACAGAGGAGCCTGGTAGGCTACAGTCTATAGGGTCGCAAAGAGTCAGACACGACTGGGTGATTTTCCAGTTCCATTTTCACTACTAGAAATATGAAAACAAGCCATCATGATCTCTCTCAGCAAAGTATCTACCCAAAAGACATGACTTAATGGCAGAACAATGCATGCATAAGGGCTGGATTTACAACGTATCAGTTCCACAGATGTCAAATTTATCAATTCAGGTTAACTGTTATAGTGTCTTTTCTTAGACTGTAGTCTCCAATCAAGAACATCCATCAAGTTAAAAGAAGGTTGGAACACACACATATGCAGTGGCTGATACAATAAGGGGTATCAGCAAGGCCAATCCAAAACAGGTGAAGCAACAGTAAACACACAAGAATTTCAAATGGTTCCAAAACTATAAGTACTCCTAGCAGGAAGGCAAACGGGAATTTGCCAATTCCTCTATTTTTGATAATACTACAAGGGTTTTAACACATGTAACTTTTAAATTCAATGACATTATAGAGAAGGGGGAGACTACTACCCATATTTGACAGATGAAGAAACTAAGGAATTGAGAGGTCAGTGGCTTGTCCAGGGCTAGTTAAGTGGCTTGTTAAGAACAGAATCAACTTTAGAATTCAGGCTTCTTTATTTCGAATCCAAGTTCTCTAAACTTGTAACATATTCCTGTTTGCCCTCAATCATCACAAGAACATGTAACTCCTGAAAAGTCTTCTTTGTGATCTGGTAACATGGAGGACACACTTCTTGACTTCGATCATCACAAGAGCACAAAGTGTCCTGCAAACTACACTCAATGGCCTGGCCATATGGGAGCCTCCTCAGCCTACCCTGCAAAGCCCACCCAGTGTGTGCTGCTGTGACCCACTGGAGTTAACATTTCACACATTTCTTTCGTATGCCTTTAGCATCCCTGACGCAACAGTGAGAAAGGGAAACAAGCAGAACCAAAATCAGTTTTTGTGCTAAGATAAGAACTTTCCAGGGCTGAAGAAAGACCAGCAATCAGTCTTAAACCTACTTTGCCAAGTGGTTCATGAGCAGCTGTAACATCTGCCTGTTTTTCTCTGGGAGCCGATGAACAAGGCTGTGGATTTCAGAGACTCGAGACTCCTGGTTCTCCAGCTCTGCAAAGGAAGGAGGGAGGTAACACTGGATCAGAGTTACAGCTAAATCAGTTTGCAAGACAAAAATCAGAGGAAAATAAAGGTGGGGCACAAGAGAGAGAAGATTTCTCACAGATAAGACCCTGATCTGTGTACTCATGACTAGACTGACTGGATCTAGAAGTGCTTTTAATAATGCTTTCCATGACAGAGTTCATGAAAAAATAAGACTGTCCAAAAAATCAAGCCAAGACGGTGACGTACGGTAAGGAAATGGAACCTCCTCACTCAGGAGTGGGAATAAATTTGAGAGTGGCTGGCTCCCTAGAGTGGCAACTTTGTTTCAAGGAAGTAAGGAACTTTATGCACTCATTAAGTGATGAACAAATTGTACACGAACAACACTGCGAGGGTCTCAAATATCAAAATAACATATCAAGACTGCATCAAAGACATCAAAGGAAATGTCCAGTTATTTCCAATCACATGAAACAACCAGCTAGGGAGAAGAAAATGGCAGATAAAATAAGGAAATGTTTCTGCCAACTTGTAACCTAAATCATGATCTGTCACATTCTAATGGTTGCACTTGGGTATGTGGCATCATATCTCTGGGAAACAGACTGATGGTACTCACCACACCTATTTATAGCTCTGAGGTGAGTTTTAATCAAAGAATGGTTGCTATGGGTTTGGAATTTCTCTGAGAAAGAAATCACATAAACACCATCTTTACTTTCAGCTTTCTCCCAGGTCTTTCTCCTGTTTTATGGGGGCTACTCTGCATGGATAAGGCCACCAGGACACGAGGTATTCTNTTGTTCAGTCGCTAAGTGGTGTCCAACTTTTTGTGAACCCATGAACTGCAGCATGCCCGACTTGCCTGTCCACTATCTCCCGAAGCTTGCTCAAGTTCATGTCCATTGAGTTGGTGAAACTAAGAACCTCATACTCTGCAGCCCTCTTCTCCTCCTGCTTTCAATCTCTCTCAGCATCAGGGTCTTTTCCAATGAGTTGGCTCTTTGCATCAGGTGGCCAAAGTTCTGGAGCTTCAGATTCAGCATCCATCCTTTCAGTGAATATTCTGGGTTGATTTCCTTTAGGATTGACTAGTTTGATCTCCAGTGAAAGATCCAATGGAATAATACTTGGCCATAAAAAGAATGAAATTGTGCCATTTGCAGTGACATGGATGGGCCCAGAGACTGTCACCCAGAGTGAAATAAGTCAGAGAAAAATATACCAACACATATATGTGTAACCGGGAAAGATGGTATAGAGGAACTTATCTGAAAAGCAGAAATAGAGAAAAAGGCATAGAGGACAAGGGTATGGATACCAAGTGGGGAGGGAAGGTGGAGTAGATTGGGAGACTGGGATTGCCATAGGTACACTATTGATACTATGTATGAAATAGATGACTAATGAGGGCTTCTCTGGTGGCTCAGTCAGTAGGGAATCTGCCTGCAATACATACAGGAGACCCAGGTGCCATCCCAGGGTTGGGAAGATTCCCCTGGAGAAGGAAATGGCAACCCACTCCAGTATTCTTGTCTGGAAAATCCACAGGGTACAAGAGGCAGACACAACTTGGTGACTAACTCACCACAACGAGAAGCTCCTGTATGCGAATGTAAACGTACTATAGAGCACAGGGAACTCTACTCAGTGCACTGAGGTGACCTAAATGGGAGGGAAATCCAAAAATGAGGGATATACATATATATGTATTCCAATAAAAAAAAAAAAGAACACCTACCTCTATTCTTTAAGACTCAGTTCCGGTGTCTGCACTGGGAAAGCAATCTCTGACAATCCCAGGTTCTCCTGTGCCCTCGTGTGCTATGAGCTCAGCCACAGCCATCTTCTCATGCGGTGTCATTTCTCCACCAGATTGCTATCGGGACACTCAGCTCTCATTCTGGCATCACGGGAACCAAGCACTGAGCACAGAAGGGAGAAAACATACACCAACGCAACCAGTGTCCAACCCCTGAATGAGCGGATGGATGGATGGACGGGACTGCACTGCTCTCTCCTTCACGGGCTCACTGTCAGTGTTCCTGTTCTTTCTTCTTGCCTCCTGAGGCCTTAAATTCAGTCTCTGAGGTGTACTTCTGAGCAAACTTGGGTAAATGTAGCCTCTCAGAGACTCATTTTCCTTATCTGTGAAACAGAGACAATTTGTGAGTCTAAGCAAATAGGTGATTCTTTCACGTAGATGATCACATATCTGTAAATAACAGTTTTGCTTCTCTGTTTTTAATATTTATACCTTTGATTTTCTTCTCTTGTTGGGTTGCCATAGATTTCCAATACCAAGTGGAATAGTAGTAGTGATATTGGGTGTCCCTATTTTGCTTCTAATCTTAGAGAGAGGGTATCTTTCTCCATTCAGTCTAACACAGACTTATTTTAGAAGATTAGTGGACCAAATATTTTTCTAATCTTTGGCCTACATAGGTGATGGAAATCTATACCTTAGTCTGTGTTACTGTTTATTTTCCTGTGGCTCAAAATTTATTTTACTTCTCTCCCCATCCTTCCCATCCGGAGAAGGCAATGGCACCCCACTCCAGCACTCTTGCCTGGAAAATCCCATGGACGGAGGAGCCTGGTGGGCCGCAGTCCATGGGGTCATTAAGAGTTGGGCACAATTGAGCGACTTCACTTTCACTTTTCACTTTCATGCATTGGAGAAGGCAATGGCAACCCACTCCAGTGTTCTTGCCTGGAGAATCCCAGGGACAGGGGAGCCTCATGGGCTGCTGTCTATGGAGTCGCACAGAGTCGGACATGACTGAAGCAACTTAGCAGCAGCAGCAGCAGCCCCATCCTTCAGGGATAAGGGATTCCAGGGTATATGGAGCTCAGCAAAGCAATGACAACAAACACAGTCTTCTGCTCATGCTCGGGGGTATGGGGGAGTCATGTGTAGGAGGCAGACTATTTGAAAGCCAGCCCCTGGCCCAGCTAATCCTGGTAAAATGTGCTCTTCCTTCCACTGCTTTTGATCAGATGGGAAACATTCCCACTTTCCCCTCCCCCCAATTCTCTTCCAGGGATTAAGATATTCAATGTCATTTTTATACAAAATAGTTTAATAAAAAGTTTACTTTAAAAAACTGTATTCAATGAGGACTTCCCAGGTGGCCCAGCTGTTAAGAATTCTCCTTCCAATGCAGGAGACACAGGTTCTAGCCCTGGTCGTGGAACTATATCCCACATGCCATGGAGAAATTAATCCCACATGCCACTATATTCCACATGCCACTATATCCCACATGCCACGGAGTGACTAAGCTTGAGTGTCATAACTAAGCAGCCAAAAGTAAATTTCAGAAAAAGAGAGAGAGAAAAAAGTGCATCTAATGGACTTCTAAGGCATTTTGCTAGTGAAATGAGTCAGAAAAAGACAAAAACTGTATGATATCACTTACAGGTGGAATTTTAAAATTCAACAAACTTACACACTGCTGCTGCCGCTGCTGCTGCTAAGTCGCTTCAGTCGTGTCCGACTCTGTGCGACCCCACAGACGGCAGCCCACTGGGCTCCGTCATCCCTGGGATTCTCCAGGCAAGAACACTGGAGTGGGTTGCCATTTCCTTCTCCAATGCATGAAAGTGAAAAGTGAAAGAGAAGTCGCTCAGTCGTGTCTGACTCAGCGACCCCATGGACTGCAGCCTTCCAGGCTCTTCCATCCATGGGAGTTTCCAGGCGAGAGTACTGGAGTGGGGTGCCATTGCCTTCTCCGAACTTACACACTACTACATACAAAATAGGCAAATGATAAGGACCTACTGTAAGGCACAGGGAATTATACTCAGTCTCTTGTATTAACTTAGAAAAGAATCTGAAAAAGAATATATAGATACAGTCATATAAGTATATGACTGAATCACTTTGCTGTATATTTGAAATTAGCACAAAATTGTATATTAACTATATTTCAATTAAACAAGAACAAACAAAAATATAGCAAACTAGCGAATACAAGAAACAAGAAGCTGACTGACAGATACAGAGAACTAGTGGTTACCAGTAGGGAGAGGAAAGGGGGCAGGGGCAAAATAGAGACAGGGATTAAGAAATGCAAACTATTACGTTAAAAATAAGCCTACAAGGATATGTTGTACAACACAGGGAATATAACCAATATTTTATGATGACTATAATGGAATATAACCTTTAAAAATCACTACATTGTATACCTACACGTCACATAACACTGAACAGCAGCTATATTTCCATTTTAAAAAGGTGTATCCAAAAGAGGTTGCCCACACGTGAACACTGATACTCCTCTCAGTTGCTTAAAAAATATTTCTTTATTAAATGTGCTCCACAGATATCTTTTCTGCTGTAAACACTGAGTACTGTGCTAGATTCTTGGGACAAAACTATGAATAAGACAGATATAGAACTCATTGTCATGGAGTTTGTAGGCTACTTGCAGGAGAGAAAGGGAACAGGGAAAACAAAGGATAAAATGTTTCAAATATGAAAAGAATAAAAGACTAACAAAGAAGAGGGGGAGGTGGTTTTAGATAGAGTAGTCAGAGAAGGTCCCTATAATGAAGCGACATTTAGTTTTAGGATGAGAGAGAGCTCCCCTCAGAAAGGCTGGAACAGGAGTTGAGGCTGACTCTAGGCAGAAACCTACTAACAAGCGAATCAGGCTAAAGAATAACTGTTAAGAGTTGAAAATCTTTTTTTTTTTTTTAAAAAAAACAAAAGAACCAGTAGAATGAGGAAACCATGACTGAGTTCTCCCAACAGTCAGGCACTGACTGATCCATGTGTCTGTCATTTCAATCCTAGAAGGAGGTCAGTTTATCATTCGGCCTGGATGACCGGATTAGAGAGCTGGCACTGTCAACATCAGGGGGTGCGTGGAGAGCACTTCATTGATACTGTTGCCCTGTGAGTCTATCCCGTTCTCTTCTCTCCTCTTTCCTGAGAATTTCCACCATGAGAAACACTGAGAAGCAGTCAGAATCTCCGCGTTTAGTCAGAATTATTTCTCTTGAAACAGGCAGAAATCCAACTCTAATTTATTAGATAAATAAACAAATCACATTATGTTGTGTGCGGGGATAGATTTAGTCATTCATGTAACCGAGAAGAACAGGGATAGATTAGGAAAGACTGAATTGAAGGCCTCATATAAACACTGTTTCCTCCCTCTTTCTGCTTTTGTTTTGACTCCACTTTCAGGCCACACCCCCCAGCATCTTCAGTTTGTGTTGTCTTTTCAAGTAGCAATTCCAACAGGGAATGAAGGCTTCTTTAACCTTCGCTTCCGGGTCACGTGCCCATGTCTGACCCCCATTGCTGGTCTGGGATGTGGGAGGTGCTGACTGGCAGGCCTGGGTTACAGACCCAGACCTGGAACTGAGGTGCAGAGACAGGTGTGGGGGAAGGGTGACAGCCTCTTACAGACAAATCTACAGTTCTTTGATCAGTTTAGTTATTTTCACTTTAACTCTCAAGAAGGATTCTTATTGACTGTTTTCCTATGTGACCACAACTGCAATGGGAATTGGAGAGAGTTCCCATTTTGGGGACTATATTACTTTAAGCTCCCACTTGCTAATGTAGTTCAGTGGTGTGGAGTTCTGCTGCACTCTAAACATTGACCTGAGGGGCTCAGTCTTTAAGGAAAGATTTTAGGGCTGATTCACCTTTCAGTCTTCAGCCTAATGACTGCCATCGTGACCTCTGCCTGGGGGCAATTTGAATCAATGAACTGGGGGTAAAGAAGACTAAAGATTGGCCTCTTGAACCCAGGCTGTGTTCTAGTATATAGCTCCTTTAATTAGGGTGACCTGTTTTAGAGCTGTCACTCCAGTGTAATTATTAATAGCACCCCTACTCACACTCAAAATTGCTCCATTTGGATGATAAATTATATAGTCACCCTACTTAAAATGGGGTTATTTCTTCCCTTTCTTAAACAGGAATGGCATAGTAGGAGGAGTCTGATATAGACTCTGCAAACAGTCTTTCCATTATCAGGGGTTTGTTTTTGCTTTTTAATCTTCAAGCCTTTGCTGTCACTATGGAAGGAGCAGAGAATTTCATTTTTCCAATCTGGCATGGCTCAATACATCTGATTCTTGACCATTTAAGTTTCCTGGCTAGAGGCAGAAACAGCATCTTTTAGCCAGACTGTAATTTCTTCCTCATTGCTTCTACAGAGGCCCAGGTTCAATATCAGCATGTCTGTTTCTTTAAAACATTTATAAAAACTACAGGGAGCCCAAACCTTTGAAAACCCTGACATATGTCAATCAAGACCTCTAAAACTCCACCCTTGCAATGCTGGGGTCTGAGACCTTTCACTCAATTTTTTGATTACCATATCACAAGTACTTCCAATTTTCCAGCCCCATACAGAGGGGTCCTTTCTACTATCACCCTTCCTCAACTTAGACAATTGCACACTTAAGAATCTGCATCACAATACCCCATGACCAGCTAGCCCTATAGAACTCTCTTGGCCATAAGAGACAGGACTTAACTCTAAATAACGTAAGCCCAAAGAGAATGTTTTGGTTCATAAAACTAACTAAAAAGTCTAGGAGTATTTTGGCTTCAGGCATAATCAACAATAGCATAAGGATTTGCTTGTGATAGTATTTGGCCCCCACACACATCTTTTCTTAGTTCTGCTTCTTCCGTTAGCTTATCTCTTGCACAGCAACAGAATAGATTCATTGGCACAGGTTGATCTTGTATCCGCCATGATCTGCCACTCTCTAAACCACAACTAAGGATTGAGAATGGAATTATTTTCCCAAAGTTCCTGTTATCAAAAAAGGGAGATGGATGCTCTCAAGGGTAAGAAAAACAATAGTTGTCCACCTTATATTTGAAAGCTTAAAAAATGTAGGTGCAATTTCCCATTTTGAAAGGTGAGGATGAAAATAGTTATCTAGTCTATGTCAAAGTAAAGTAAAAAAAAAAAGTAAAATATTTGTTTACTTTACTAATAAAATAATACCCAAACCCACAGTCTTAAAAGCTTAGATTTTTCTGAAGTTGCTGAGTGCTTTTGGAACTTGTCATCAAATTGGAGAACTTGACATCCATCTTCCAACAGCTGGGGAACCCTTCTTTCCCCCCTTTATCCGATTATCTATTATCTTCCCCTGAGGACAAGGAGTGTGGGGGAGGGCNTTAGATTTTTCTGAAGTTGCTGAGTGCTTTTGGAACTTGTCATCAAATTGGAGAACTTGACATCCATCTTCCAACAGCTGGGGAACCCTTCTTTCCCCCCTTTATCCGATTATCTATTATCTTCCCCTGAGGACAAGGAGTGTGGGGGAGGGCCGATGACGAGGGAGAAAGGAATGTCATTTCTGTCTGGTCTCAGACTCTGCATATTTTTGCTGGGAATGTGCAGTTTGTTAATTGCAAACTCGATATCTTCAGCAACGATCCGTAACAGGAATTAGTTAATTCAACAAGTATTTGTTGAATGTGTAATCCCTTACCCTTTCTCTCTTCTGTCTTCACTCTCTGTCTGTCTCCGAGTCCTTTCCCATCAGCATTTAAACATCCCCAAAGAGCTCTCATGTTAAAAACCAAATAAAACTCCTACAAACAGAGAATGCTCCTTAGATCCTACTTCCTTCCCAGCTACCCCCACCCCCTACACAACCACATTTCACACACTAAGCATTCCGATGTACTATCTGCATTTTCTTGTCTCTCATTCCCTCTCTGGTCACTCCTGTCCGACTCCTGTTCTCACTGGAACAAAGGAGTTTATGGGAAGAGCACCACTTTGGGGGAACACAGACATCTTCGTTAAATACCATGTGGTAATTGTCTGTGTGATGTTAACCAGAGTGAGCTTCTTGAGGGTAAGACTTGAGGGCATGTATGCTCAGTGGATCAGTTGCGTCCAACTCTTTTTGATGCTATGGACTGCAGCCCACCAGGCTCCTCTGTCCATGGGATATTCCAGGCAAGAGTACTGGAGTTGGATGTCATTTGCAACTCCAGGGGATCTTCCTGATCCAGGGATCAAATCTGCATCTCCTGCACTGGCACTTGAAGCCAGAGGGTAAGACATAGCTTGTAGTTAAGTTACTCAGTAGATATTCTGTTGAATGTTATCATTTGTCTACTCTAGGCATAGTGACTAGTAAGAGTTAAACTGATCTTTTTGTTAAAGTAATGAATTAACTTGGGTTGGCAAAATAAAATGGGGAGCAGGTTTGATATGGGATACAGATAGTGAAGTTTCAGGTATCATGAGCTGAAGTTAGAGATGCAGAAGGAGGACAGGGTACCATATTAGAAGCATGGCAGAAAACAGCTTCAACCAAGGCCTGGTAGATAATGTTAAATGCTTCAAGCAGATGTATCATTTTTTTCCCCCAAGCTGAACCCTAGAAAAGGTCGACAGATTTGCCAAACCATCATCACCAATTTATCTTTTGGGAGAGGGACACGCTTTCACTGGAATGTTACCAGACTGCAAACCATTAAGGAATAGTAATTTGTAGGGAATGGAAAATTCGAGCATCACAGCACAGTTCGTTTAGGTGCATAATGGACACAGTGCCATGCAACAGGAACTCCTGGAAGGGAAGCAAGCATATCTTCGTGCTTCTCATCAATCCTACACCTTAAATTAATCCAGCCGATTCCATGCCTGTGGTTAGTCATGTAGTCTCTAAGTGGCCCTTTCTTGATTTTCCCATGAGGGTCCTGGGAACTACACAGGAATTTGTGGAGGATGTTACAGACCCTCGATAGTCTGAAAGCAGAGTTTTCTCTGTTGTAGGCAACCTCCTTCCCTAACCCCTTCACAGGCTCTACAGTGGCCACCACGTCCGTTTTGTAGAACCCAGGAAACCGAATCCTAAAAGGTGAAAGGAAAAGATAAGCAGAGAGTCCAGCAAGTTCCTCATTCAAGAGCACATGGGTTTTTACGTGTCTTATAGTTAATTCATGTAGTTTGTTTTCAATCTCTTAGTTGAATTACTTTACTTGAAAAGATGCCTGGGACAAGGCCAACATCGCAGGGAGGAATGCCACTGGCTCAGGATCTGGGAACAATCAGCGCTTCTGGTTTTAAGGATGAAGCGCCAAGATCTTAAGGAATCTGAATTCCTGGTGAGCAGTCAACTTCGTTCATTCGCCCCCAGTAGCATTCCGGTGACTTAAAACAGAAAAAAGAAAATCTATTTTAAAAAACCCAGTTGACCTAAAGCGAACCCATCTCCAACTTCTTCATTTCTTAAAAAAAAAGGGGGGGGGCTCTCCCATCGCAGTTCCCCGGCACACAGAGAGATCAGTGGCAGGACTCTACTCAGGGACTAGGGCGCCCGGCGTCCACCCGAGCCGCGGGCTAGGCGCGAGCCGCAGGGCGGGGCCCAGGGTCCGACCCTCCCGCCGCTCCCTTCCCGGGAGCGCTTCGGGGAAGGCGGTAGCGCCTCTCCTCCAGGCCCGGGGTCCTAGTCCGGCCGAGGCTGCCTCCCGGGCGCCCGCTGCCGTGGTGGCAGGAAGTCCCCGGGAACTACAAATCGAAGCATGCTGGGAACATTCCCCTGCTCCTCCCAGGAAATGTCCTTTGTCCAGCCCTACAGGAAGCCCCAGTGAGGAGTCAGCCGGGCAACCAGCCAGTCTGCCAGCCAGCCCGCGGCCGCTGCACCCGCCGCCGCCGCCGCCGCACAAGGGCAGTCGCGCCGCGGCGCGGGGCTTGGGCCCGGGCGCGCGGTGCCCTCGCCGCTTGCCGCGCCCGCCGCCGCGCAGGTAGGAGCGTGGCTGCGGCTGGGCTCCCACGGCGCCGGGGATGGGGCTGACTGGGACCCGACCGGACCGCTGCGGGGATGGGGCGTGCGCCCCGGAGCGGGTGGCCGCACCGCTGGGCGAACTTGTACCATTGTCTGTTCCCCCGGGGCGCAGGGGCCCCGGGGCTGTGGGCACGGGGTGGGGGTGTACTTGCGGCCCCCCAAGCCGGGACCGAGCTGCTTTCGGGGTCTGTGGCGAGGGGCGGGGAGAATGAGGCTGAGTAGCGAGCGAGGAGGCAGCGTTTGGAGAGGCAGTCAGACCGTCCCGCCGACCACCGAAGGGGGCATCCGAGACCCTCGGAAGAAATCGAAGCCCAGGGAGGAGCTTGGGAGGCAAGGAGAAGGTGAAGGGCTTTGTGTGCAGCTGCGGACGGGGACCGACTGCACGCCCCCCGCCGTGTCTCCCCGCGCCCCCAGCCCCACTTGGGGCTATGGACAGTGGGGATGGCAGACTCCGAGGAGGGCCAGCGGGTCATCTCGGGTCCTTGTGAAACGTGTACTCCCTTTTCCTCTCAGCTGCATTCTAACCTGACTCGGAGTAGCGGCTTGGGCTGCCATCAGACTGGACAAATGGCACAATGGGCATGAGAGGGTAGACGGGGCAGCAGCAGCTCGCCGTCCCGGGAGTGGTCGCCGCCGTTTAGCTCCGGTAGGCTTCGCACCCCGAAACGCCCATGTCGCCGCTGTGGCCAGGCTGGTACCGTCACCCAGGGGGAATGCCGAGACGGAGGACTGTCAGTGGAGGCGCCGGGTGAAGCGTGATGGGAGGAGAGGACGAGTAGGAGGTTGAGGGGGAGAGTCAGCGCAACAGGGAGTCAGCTGAGTGTACCTGATGGCCACGTTTCGAGAATCGGAGGGCCACTTCCTCTGGGACTTTCCGATTTTCCTTTTTCCTAACCGCCCCGTCCCTACCCCCAAATAATGAATCACCCACCCTTTGCTACATGAGCTGGATTCAATCTGGTGGTGTTTATCTTTGCTCTGATAGCTGGCCTATTTGTCCTTTACCTGTAGGTTGACTTGAATACTCTGCATCCCCGATGGCGTTATCCTCCCCTCGTGGGACTCAGGGTGTGGTGAAGGCGGTTGGATAATGGCTACTGTGATGGATGAGTGGGCAACTTTGAACACAGCCCAGGTGTTACTGCTGTGTACCTGAACTCCCTCGCCTGAGCAGCCCCTTTCTCCTTTCTACTCCCACCCTCGCCCCCTACTTCTGTTTAGTTTATTGCTCTGCAAGTATCTTTACCTTTTGAGCCACCAGGAAAGCCCAAGAATACTGGAGCGGGTAGCCTAGCTCTTTTCCAGCAGATCCTCCCGACCCAGGAATCGAACCGGGGTCTTCTGCATTTCTGGCGGCTTTACCTGGTCAGCTACCAGGAAAGCCTTCTTCTCTTAAGCCAACAGAGGGATATTATTTAATGTGGCGTATGTCTTAAGAGCCAAATGAATCTTTAAAGATGGCATTTGGGTGGTAAGGCAGGAATACCCTGTGGATGATGTGGATGATGGATGGCATAGAGCCATCCAAGGCTGTGGATGATGTGGTAGGCATAGAGCCCTGTCTCCTATATAAATAGCTTGTGGGGGAAAACAAACCTTTCCCACCGGCTTCTCTAGAAGAGATGAGACATCTGGAGTGACTTAAGAATGGAGTGGGGAAAAACCCAGTTGTTGAGGCTTGGTGAAACAAAGAAAACACGCTCTGTGAATTCAGATTTCCAATGGGAGCATATTGGCTGTGTGGGTGCGTGTTGGAGGTGGAGGTTATTGCTGGAGGAAATTTGATATTCAAAGTTTAGCTGGGCCCCAAGAATATGATGACGCCATAGTGAACAAAGGTCATAAATGGAAAGTCAGGCTACCTTTTACAGAAAGGAGAACATAGATGGCCTTCAAAAATGGCTGGGATTAAGGGAATGAATGGAAAGAAATCCGGTTGAGAAGCACTGATGATGGAACTGAATTGGCCTGGGAAGGGTGACCTCGTCGAAGGTTGCATGACTAAGGATAATGGGGTTGCATCACATTTCCTCTCCTTCCTCTCAAAGCTCTTTGGATTTCCTCTGAAGCTACACATTTGCCCAATTTCTCATGTCTAGTTAAAGCAAGGAGAAAGGGTAAAAGCTGGTTACAGATGATAACTTAAAGCAAGAAAGATCTTGCCTGTTCATGTAGAGTGAGAAAAAAAAAAAAAAACAAACAAACAAACCCTGCAATGTCATTAAGAGGTCTGGAGCCTGATCCTGTGTTAATGCCATTTGGGCTTTTCCTTTGATCTGTGCTCCTACTTCTTTTTTTCTTTTCCTTCATTCTGCGAAGCTCCCCCCACCCCTGCCCCGCCCACCCCTTTCCTAANCTTTTTGTTGTTTTGTTGATGCTTTTCCTTGCTGTGCCAAAGGTTTTACATGTAATACGGTCTCATTCATGTGTATTTGCTTTTGTTTCCTTTGCTTTAGGAAACAGATCCAAAAAAATTATTACACCTATTTATGTCAAAGTGTGCTCTGCCTATGCTTTCTTCTAGGAGCTTTATGGTCTCTGGTCTTACATTTAGGTCTATAGTATATTTTGAGTTTATTTTTGTGTACTGCATAAAAAATATTCTCATTTAATTCATTTAGAAGTAGCTTTCCACTTTTCCCAGCACCACCCACTGAAAAGACATTTTTCCTCATTGTATATTCTTTCCTCCTTTGTCATAGATTGCTGTTGTTGTTCAGATGTTCTGTCTGACTCTTTGCAAAATCACGGACTGCAGCACACCTTCACTGTCTCCCAGAGTTTGCTCAAATTCATGTCCATTCAGTCGGTGATTCTATCTAAGCATCTCTTCCTCTACCACCCCCCTCTCCTGTTGCCTTCAATCTTTCCCAGCATCAAGGTCTTTTCCAGTGAGTTAGCGCTTCCCATCAAGTGGTCAAAGTATGGGAGCTTCAGCTTCAGCATCAATTCTTCCAGTGAATATTCACAGTTGATTTCCTTTAGGATTGACTGGTTTGATCTCCTTGCAGTCCAAGAGACTCTCAAAAGCCTTCTCCAACTCCATAATTCAAAAGCATCAATTCTTCCATGCTTAGCCTTCTTTATGGTCCGCCTCTCACTTCTGTACATGACTACTGGAAAAACCATAGCTTTGACTACAGGCCTTTACCAGCAAAGTGATGCCTCTGCTTTTTTAAACACTGTCTAGTTTGTCAGAGCTTTTCTTTCAAGGAGCAAGTATCTTTTAATTTCATGGCTGCAGTCACCATCCACAGTGATTTTGGAGCCCAAGGAAATAAAGCTTGTCACTGCTTCCACTTTTCCCCTTCTATATGTCATGAAGTGATGGAACTGGATGCCATGATCTTAATTTTATTAACATTAACTTTCAAGCCAGCTTTTTCACTCTCCTCTTCTACCTTCATCAAGAAGCTCTTTAGTTCCTCTTCACTTTCTGCCATTAGAATGGTATCATCTGCATATCTGAGGTTATTGATGTTTATCCCTGACAATTTAATTCCAACTTGTGATTCATCCGGCCTGGCATTTCACATGATGAATTCTGCATATAAGTTAAATAAACAGGGTGACGACATACAGCCTTGCCATACTCCTTTCCCAATTTTGAACTAAGATCCCCTGGAGAAGGGAAAGGCTACCCACTATAGTAATCTGGCCTGGAGAATTTCATGGATTACAGTCCATGGGGTCACAAAGAGTCAGACATGACTGAACAACTTTCACTTTCACTTTCCTTGTTTCTTGTCTGGCTCTAACTGTTTCTTCTTGACCTTCATGTGGG
The DNA here is from genome assembly GCA_006410875.1 of Neotragus pygmaeus. Classification (NCBI taxonomy): domain Eukaryota; kingdom Metazoa; phylum Chordata; class Mammalia; order Artiodactyla; family Bovidae; genus Neotragus; species Neotragus pygmaeus. Next base: position 340,365 of record SJYV01010714.1, on the reverse strand, counting down.
TTTCTTAGGAAACAGGTAAGGCAGTCTGGTACTCTCCTCTCTTTAAGAATTTTCCACAGTTTGTTGTGATCCACACAGTCAGATTTTAGTGTAGTCAATGAAGCAGAACTAGATGTTTTTCTGGAATTCTCTTGCTTTCTCCATGATCCAGTGAATAGTGGCAATTTGATCTCTGGTTCCTCTGCCTTTTCTAAACCAGCTTGTACATTTGAAAGTTCTCAGTTCACATACTGCTGAAGCCTAACTTGAAGGCTTTTGAGCATAACCTTGCTAGCATGTGAAATGAGCACAATTGTACAGTAGTTGGAACATTCTTTGGCATTACCCTGCTTTAGAATTGGAATGAAAACTGACCTTTTCCAGTCCTGTGGCCACTGCTGAGTTTTCCAAATTTGCTGACATATTGAGTNACCCCTTTCCTAACAAGTTTCTTAGTACATAGTATGTAGTGTTAATGTAATCAGAAAGGTAACTCCAGAGTTTGGCATTCAAAACCCTTAACAATTCAGTGCTTACCTACCTCTGTTCTCCACTGGACCCGGGCCATTCATATTACCTATCCATTCTTGCAGCAAATAGCTCCCTAGTCTGAGATGCAGCATTCTTCCACCTGTGTGTTTCCATCAAGTTGAACTCCATGCCTGTTGGGCATCCCTGCCCTGCCCTGATTATTGTCTCCAAATTCTAGCCCAGCTGGTGCAGAAGTCTTATAGAAGTATTCCTAGACCTCCCAGTCAGAATCCATCTTATCCCCATTGTACTCTGCATCCTCTGAAGGATACCCATCTCTGGTCTGCCTTGTGATAGTTCGATGTTCTCCTTCTCCTCTTCAAAATGTAAATCCCTGAGGGCAATGGCTCTGTACCCTATACTTTAAACCTAACAAGTGCACAGAGGATGCTATTTGAAAAACATGACTAAATGAAGGAATGAGTGAAAGAACTGAAAAAATACATATGTCTTAATTTATCTCTTTCTGTGAAAAGGAGGATGAAGTCTTTTTACAGACCTGTAAGGATTCACTGCAGATGTGACTCTAAAGCATCTAGACTTTTTCGTTTTGTTCTTGCGTTTGGAGACCCTAAATGGATCTGTTATAGTGTCTAGTACAAAGACACTCATTAAGAGTTGTTGAATAGGGTCTTAGCTAGCCTAAAATTTAAAACTCTATAGGCAGGATATAGAATGGATTAATCGCAAGGGGATAACCAATGACTTTTGCCATGTTCTTGGAGATGATATTTTCTTCTCAGTTGTGAAAGTTCAATGTGCTTTCTAGAAACTAGCACTACAGAGATCATCCTGCTATTTGCAACTAAGCCAATGACTCCCATCACGTCACTTTGACTTTTATAGCCCAAGCAGTCTACTAGGATTAAAATGTGGCATATAGAAGTTCAAGACAAATCAGACTTTCAAACATTCCTTAAAGACATTGCAGTTTTGTAGTTGCTCATTTATCTCTAACTGGAAAGCTTTTAATGCTTTTTTTTTTTTAATGTGATGACAAGAGTTACTGTATATTGAACATTTATGTATCAACTATTGTTGCTTAGTTGCTAAGTCATATCTGACTCTTTGTGACCCCATGGACTGCAGCCTGCCAGGCTCCTCTGTCCATGGGATTTCCCAGACAAGAATCCTGGAGTGGGCATTTATTTTTCTAAGGGATCTATCTGACCCAGGGATTGAACCCACATCTCCTGCTTGGTAGGCGGATTCTTTACCACTGAGCCACCTGTTTTTTATGCTTTTTTTTTTTTTAACGTGGTGAAGGAGTTACTGTATATTGGACATCTATGTATCAGCTATTAAACTAGAGAATTTCTATGCATTGTCTTAATCTGATGATTTACATATTACAATCATCTCTGTTCTAAAAAGGAGGAAACTGGGTCTCAGAGAGAAATTAGTGATCTTGCTTGGAGTCCCAGATGCTGGAGATAGACTGGAATTTAGGTCTGTTTTCAAATGGAGTGTCTTTGTTTTCCCTGGGAGAAAACTGCTGGATCTATGTTCTTCCTCTGAGGTTCTTCACTTTACAGATTTCCTTCCTGGAATATTGTTGGGCTTCTAAATGCATCCTAATGGATCTCCTGTGAGAGGCCCGGGTTTTTCATACATTCATTATTTTTATGCCCTCATAATCCCATGGCCATCATTTGGAAAGACCAGGTTTAGAATCCATAATAAGACCTTTGAGCATAGAACTGTTTCCCTGGAATTCTTTCCCCTTTTCTCACAGCCTATTATCTGGATTCTTTCTGTCTTCCCTCTAGGGCAAGTCTCACCCTTTCCCACTTCTGTAGCCTTTCTTGACCACTCCAGGCTACATCAGGCTCTCCTCTAACTTTTGGCATTGCCTGAAATACCTGAGGCTCAGTGTCTTCTTGATGAGTGCAGACTTGAATGAGCCCCCACTGTGTGCTGGAACATTTGCCTATTCTCTGGACTGCATGTCCAGAACACAACCCAACATATGGTGGACTTTTCAGGAATTGTGAGTTGGTAATGAACTGGTAATGACTCGAAATGCAAAAGTGTAGGCATGAAACATTAGTTGCATGTTGCCTGTTTGTAAGAGAGAGATTGGAGGGTCATTTTCTTAGTTACAATTTTTATCCTTTTCACCAGACTGCCTGAAAAATTAAGCACCCTCTGGAAATAAATGAGAGCAGATCTGGATATTGCTCAGTTGTACGAGTTTGATAAGTGCTAAACGATGATGGTGTTTTATTGATGTTGGGTAGATAGGCTTCCCTGGTGGCTCAGCTGGTAAAGAATCTGCCCGCAATGCGGGAGACATGGGTTCGATCCCTGGGTTGGAAAGATCCCCTGGAGAAGGGAATGGCTACCCGCTTCAATATTCTGGCCTGGTGAATTCCATGGACTGCAGTCCATGAGGTCGCAAAGACTCAGACCTGTTGCCAGTCGCACTGTTAAGTTTTAAGAATCCTCTGTATATTTTGGATAACAGTCCTTTATCAGCTATATGTTGCACAGATATTTTCTCCCAGCTTAGGTTCTCATTCTCTTGATATATTTTCATATATATGAACTTTTCTTATATTTTTCTTTTTGAGAAGTATACCAGATCTATTTTAATATAAAACAGGTTTACCCCAGAAATGAAGACAGATAGTGTGAAATAAACTTGAAGAAATGCTCCCCTACTTAAAAAAAAAATTAGTTATTTCATTTCCTTTTGGCTGCGCTAAGTCTTCTTCACTGTGCATGGCTTTCTCCAGTTGCAGCTAGTCAGGGCTGCTCTCGAGCCGCGGTGATCAGGTGTCTCACTGCGGTGGCTTCTCCTGTGGAGCGCAGCTTCCGTAGCTGTGGCTCCCAGGCTCTAGACCACAGGCCCAGTAGCTGTGGCCCACCAGCTTAGTTGCCTTGAGGCATGGGAAATTAGACCAGGGACTGAATCTGTGTCTCCTGCATTGGTGAGTGAATTCTTAACCACTGGACCACCAGGAAAGTCCCCTACTGTTTTTTTTTTTTTTTTTTTAAAAAGGTAAATGCCAGTTAAATTTAACCAGATGGTGGCCACAGCCTTCAATGAGCTTGGGGGCAGTTACTATAGGAACTCTTTTTATTTCTGTTTCCCCTTTCCCTCATGGGTACTTGTGTTTGTTGATTGAATTAGTGGCTTAGTAAATATTCCTGGTCACCTACTTTCTAAGTGGGCTTCCCTGGTGGCTCAGAGGTTAAAGCGTCTGCCTCCAATGCGGGAAACCCCGGTTCGATCCCTGAGTCAGAAAGGTCCCCTGGAGAAGGAAATGGCAACCCACTCCAGTATTCTTGCCTGGAGAGTCCCATGGACAGAGGAGCTTGGTGGGCTACAGTCCACGGGGTCACAAAGAGTCGGACATGACTGAGTGACTTCACTTTCACTTCCTAAGTGGCACATACCCATTTAAAAAACTTCTTTAAGAGCCTATGTTTGTCTCACAGCTTAATTATGGACCCTTAGGAAAGGGTTCGGAGAAGGCAATGGCACCCCACTCTAGTACTCTTGCCTGGAAAATCCCCTGGACGAAGGAGCCTGGTAAGCTGCAATCCGTGGGGTCGCTGAGGGTCGGACACGACTGAGCGACTTCACTTTGACTTTTCACTTTCTTGCATTGGAGAAGTAAATGGCAACCCACTCCAGTGTTCTTGCCTGGAGAATCCCAGGGATGGGGGAGCCTGGTAGGCTGCCGTCTATAGGGGTCGCACAGAATCGGACACGACTGAAGTGACTTAGCAGCAGCAGCAGCAGCAGGAAGGGGTTTCCGTAGGCTGATGACTATAAGTGAGAAGAGAAATCAAGATATGCAGATCCTTCCTGTCAGAGCCAGCAAACAAAACAGAATCTCAAAGCCCATGAAAACTGCTGGAGAATAAACTTTGGTCTGAGTAGACGTTCTAATAATAAATATTGAATACAGATTTCTTCTGTGTTTGATGGTGCTTCCTGTTGCCCTCTCCTCCCAAGCAACTTTTTATTTAGTCTCCTGACTACTTTGTAAAAGTTGAATGTTGATCTTTTTTCATCCTCATTTAATTTCTGTTGGTTCTAGTCCTGTCTTTCCTGCAGGGATGGGAGAGAAGCAGTTGTCCTGTCCGACTAGGAGAGCCCAGGAACAACCATGGATCCACACGCAGCTCTGGGCCACCTCTTCTTTGCACCACTGAGTTGCTTGTTAAAGCCTTGGAGAGGAGGCAGGACACGCACAAGACTATTTGATGCCAACAAGGGCTGCTGTCATTTGGCCATGGGACTCAGGATTCTCTTTTGAGAAGGTTCTGACTTTTGAAGCTAATCACCACTATCATCTCTACCTGTATAGCAAGATAATTAAGCATGCTTGGCTCCTGGTGCTGACAGGTTATTGGATCCAGTTAGGAGAGCTAGCTTGTTTCCAGGGCCCTCTGCCTGACACAATCTTGGCCAGATCACTAGATTTCCTGGTCCTATTAGTCCTTCATTTTGAGACTGAGGAAGGAAATAATTAGCCCTACAGTTTAGGAATGACAGATGTAATATAATATATACAGAATGAATATATATATATAGTCTAATATAGAGAATGAATAAACTAAAAGATCCTACTATATAGCACAGAGAACTATATACAGTATCCTGTAGTAAACCATAATGGAAAAGATTTTGAAAAATAATGTTTGTGTATATATATATGGTGTGTATATATATATACATGTATATTATATATATGTGTGTGTGTGTGTGTGTGTGTATATATATATATATATATATATACACATGCTTAGCATGCATGCTGAGTCACTTCATTCATGTCTGATTCTTTGCAACCCTATGGACTGTAGCCCCCCCCAGGCTCCTCTGTCCATGGGGTTCTCTAAGCAAGAATACTGGAGTGAATCTCCTCCAGGGATCTTCCCAACCCAGGGATCAAACCTGGAGTTTTTATGTCTCTCCTGCATTGGCAGGCAGATTCTTTACCACTTTACCAATATTCCCATTATATATGGGAAGCCTTACATATATATATATATATATATATATATATATATATAAAGTGAGTCACAATGCTGTACAACAGAAATTAATACAACATTGTAAATCAACTATACCTCAATACAATACATTTTTGTATTGAAGAACTATTTGAAGGCTCATTTTGTGGGGAATCATGAAATTGCATTAAGCAATGTGTTCCCACCAGGACTTACATTTGGGAGGTTAGAGGGAGGGAGAGAGGACAAACAATAAGGTACAACTTATAACTATGATTATATTTTTAAAACTAACATTCAGTTCAGTTCAGTCACTCAGTCATATTCAACTCTTTGCAACTCCATGGACTCCATGGACTGTAGCATGCCAGATTTCCCTGTCCATCACCAACTTCCGGAGCTTGCTTAAACTCATGATGCCATCCAACCATCTCATCCTCTGTCATCCGCTTCTCCTACTACCTTCAATCTTTCCCAGCATCAGAGTCTTTTCTGATGAGTCATTTCTTCGCATCAGCTTCAGCATCAGTCCTTCCAATGAATATTCAGGACTGATTTCCTTTAGGATTGACTGGTTTGATATCCTTTCTGTCCAAGGGACTCTCAAGAGTTAGGCAGAATGAAATAAGAAGAGTACCCTAAAGAATCATATACAAAGTGAGATAATAATAATTCTCCTTGAGCATTTAATACTAATCTGAGAAGGTAGACCCAGTTGTTTCTCTCATTTTGTAGATGAAAACGCCCAGGCTCAAAGAGATTGAGCTAGAGACTGGATTCACACAGGTGGTCTGGCTCCAGAATCTGAGCTTTCATTTGTTTATTGGAGTATAATTACTTTACAATTTTGTGTTATTTTCTGCTGTACAATGAAGTGAATCAGCTATATGTATACATATATCTCTTCTCCCTTGGACCTCCCTCCCCATAACCCGTTCCCACCACTCTAGGTCATCCCAGAGCATCATCTGAGCTTTTAACCACTACCAGAATTGCTTCCCGCTAGAAAAGGAGAGACTTGTTTCTTGAGAGAGAACAGCACAGTGAGAGAGGAGAAACACAAGGTGCTTTTGGGAAAGCTTGAATCGTGCCTTTTTGGCTGAGGTTAGCTGGCAGAAGTCAGGGAGAGGTTAGCGCTTTCAGCTACGTTGTCGAGGGCTTGGAGTTTGCACTTCTCTGCTTCTTTGGACAGAATGGCATAGTCAGATAGAGGTTTTTGAGCAGGAGAATGGTGAATGGCAAATGGTAAATGGAGTGGCAACTATGTTTTAAGATGCATCCGGAAGCGTCTACTACAGTAATAAGGGAAAATAGAGGAGAGAACTGAAAAGGAAGGACTTGGCAGCTGATTGGATTGAAAAGGGTGAAGGGAGGGGCCAAAGTTGACTCCAGGGTTTTAAACCTGATGAGTAAGAACAAAGAGGCTTTTAACAGAAATGGGCAGTTGATTTGTAACAGAGATTTGGAAGGAGAACTAATGTTTTTCAATATGATGAGGGCCAGATCCTTTCCAAATGGAAATTCCCTTCGAGTTTTCAACAACCTTTCAAGGTAACTTGTTGCTCTCATTGTATAGATGAGAAAAGTAAGACTCAATTTGGTGAACAGCCATCCTAGGAGCATAGAGTGTATAAGTGACAAACTTCTCTTTGCAGCCAGATCTGTTGATGCCATTACCAGTGCTTTCCTTCCAGTTTGGACTGCCCATCCCCTCCGCCCCCCCGCCCCCTGGCCCTGCGTCCCGAACCCAATGTGACATACAGTACTTCAGTAAGGAAGGGACATTGAAGCTCCTCAGCTCTGATGCTTGATGCACCATTAGAAATATGGACCGAGAATATAGGTCAGGGGTTGGGGGGAGAGTTTTGTATTCGTGGGGGTCTCTGGACAGAGGAGGTATTTACTGAAAACTAGGGGAAGGGGGTAAGGTGCTTGAGAGGAGAGGGAGAAGAAAATGTAAACAGAAACATGGGAGGTCGACCTGTTGGGAGATAAGCAGGGTGCCGAGGGAAGTGGTGAAGCCCAGAACAGTGGATGCTAAGGGATGAGAGAATTCCAAGGACAGCATCTCAACAGGATTTCTGTAGTCATTTACTGCATCTCGATTATGCATGTCCAGCACATTCCAGTGTTGATGGGAGATCATAGTAGAGACTGAATATTGGATTGGAAGATGGAAAATTATAGCTGACACTGATGTGAGCCAGACTCAGTGTTAGCAATGACTGTGATCTACTGAGATTGTTCACACCTGGGAAGACCATGGTTCACTAGGAAACTGATGTATGTGGTGATGAGGTTAGACCTGATCAGGGCTCACTGACCCCAGCCCTGCTTTTCCCAGTAGCTTATAAGACCTGTTGGCTCTGCAGAAAGAAATATAATATTGTTTGATAACTGGTTTTAGGCATTTAAAAAATGAAAAGGAAGGAAAGTCTCTGCAGAAAAAAAAGTCTCTCCTTTCAATGAAAGGGTTTCATTCATAGTTTGAATTTTTAAGAGTCTAAAAAATATTTTTAATTGCATGATGGAAATACTCTATTAAGATTCTCTTTAAATTTTTTAATTTAATTTTTTTGCCTTTTGGCCACACTGCATGGCACGTGGGATGGTTTCCGGACCAGGAGTTGACCTCTGGCCTCTGCAGTGAAAGTGCTGGATCCTAGCCACAAGTCTACCGGGGAACTCCCTAAAATTCTTTGAAAATGACATAGTACCAGTTGTTCAGGTTGATGCTCCATAGGTATTCTTTTCTCTCCAGCTGTCTCTCTGTCTTTTATGATGACTTCTTTTTCAAATGCTGAACCAAAGACATAGAAGTATTCATTGTTTACCATAACACTCCCATTTGGTCAATGTTCATTCAGAACGACTGCTTTTTTCTGGGCAACAAGATGTCTTTTTTCTCTAAGGAAGACAGTAGGTAATCCAAAATCTGTTAATTTGGAGATAATTTCTGAGGATCATATGAATTTAAGTTCGAAGACTATCTTCTATGTTTTTTAGAGGAAAGCTATTTAAAAATCAATATGGGGGGCCGGAGGAAGCAAGAGTCCAGAAGAGAACACGAAAAATAGGAAGAGAGAAGGTAGTGTCAGTGAATGCTGTCAGCAAAGCCACAGCACTAAACCTGTGAATATGACAGAGCTGGTTGGGAGAGTCTGGTGCTGGGCAGATGGTACTTGAAAGGAATCGGGTAACCTGAATGGTAGTCCCAGTTCTGCCACCAACTCCGGGTTTGTGAATTCAGACAAGGCATTTATCTTCTCTTGTCCTCATTTTCCTTATCTGTAAAATGGTGGATCCTTTAAAGACATATTCAACAAAACACGTGAGATCCTCTCATCTGTGGATGGAGTCTCTTCCCTTAGGTTATGGTTGGCTTGCTCCTGCCACCTGGCCCACTTGAGCACCATGCTCCACACAGAATGCAGAGCTATTAAAACAAGCAAAAAGGTAATGATAGAAAAGAAGGTGAGTCTGAGAAACTGTATCTGTAGTCATGGGCCATGGTGGATGAGTGTGGGTGGGTGGTACCCTTCCTTAATGCTCCTTTCCTGTGACCCGGGCTCTTTGTACTGAGGAGTTTGAGTTTATCTCAGAACTCCCTTCTTCACATGGCTATTTCCATGTTATTATGTATTTGCAGGCAGGATGACTTTGTGAACACTCTGATGATTTGTTAGGAATGAGTTGGTGACTTTGGCCAGATTTTAATTCGTTTTCTTTTGAGAAGAGAAGGATTAACTAACAGAGCGTTTTGTGTCCTGGGTAGGTTATGGCTTGATTAACGTGCTCTGACTCACTGTCCAAATAAGCTGCTGATGGGAGCCATAAACCCAGGGTCAAACTTGGATAAATTAGCCACATCCCAGAGAGGCAGGGTGTTAGAGGCTGCAAGAGCAATTTAACATCCTCTCAGTGCACCTGCCACGTAACACAAGCAATCAGGACATGAAAAGCAGATGAACTACTGATGCCAAGTTGCCAGCCTGAGTATTTCAGCCAAGCACCATAGGCAATGCTAGGTTGAGTAGAAAGGGGATTAGAACACAAGTTGAGATGCCAGGGATTTAGGCTCCTGTCTGTGCTCAACTGGTGCATTCGTGGGTAATTCCCTTACCCTTTCTGGGTCCCTGTTGCCTGACTCCTCTGTCATGTAGGATGCTAGACTAAACCAGGGCTTCCCTGGTGGTTCAGCTGGTAAAGAATCCACCCACAATGTGGGAGATCTGGGTTCAGTCTCTGGGTTGGGAAGATCCCCTGGAGGAGGGCACGGCAACCCACTCCAGTATTCTTGCCTGGAAGATTCCCATGGACAGAGGAGCCTGGCGGGCTACAACCCATAGGGTTGCAAAGAGTCAGACATGACTGAGTGGCTAAGCAAACACAGACTAAACCAGCAAATTGGATCAAGCAAGTTGCGTTTGCCCTGTGTCTCCTTCTGCTCCATCCTTTTTGAAACTTACTGATGTTGTTGTTTGTGCTAATGCCTGATTTGGAGTTTACTGTCACTATCATCTCTTCTGCACCTGCCCACCAAAAGATCTTGTGGCATGTAGTAGTGAAACTGCTATTATTCCCCTTACCCAAAACTGCTCTGGATGTTTTCTGAAATGATAGGAATGCATCATGAATCCTCTTAGTAGAGGTTTATATCAGGGATTTTGCTTTGTTTTTGTGTCCTATATCCTTTCAGAGGCGGAGGGAAAGCTATGGGCTTTCTCTTCAGAAGAAAGGTTCTGCAAACACATTCATGTCAGGTATCCAGAGCTCATGGACTCTCAGGGCCCTCAGGCTAAGAACCTAGGCATACGAAAAATACGATTGTTCTGTTTACAAGCTTGTTTAGGACTCCTGCTCTCTCCAGGAAATGCCAGGAGCTGGAGGTAAAAGGACAGAAGGAACCCAGACAGCCTGGGCCTGATGATTGACTTAGGAACTGTGATGTTCAAGCTATGAGGGGGCCCTGGACACTCTGACCTCCTCCTCGAGACAGATGCTCCACTGCTTGGATGGAGGTTGTGTCCTGTCCTTGCTTCCATGCACCGCAGACTTACCATGTACTCTTGGTTAAGATGGAAACTATCTGCAAGCCTTTAGTTTCCAACATGAAATGGGAACATGATCTCTTCTAGCTGTTCTCTCTGTAATGTGCTATCTCGAGTATATTTGGATGGCATCCTTAGTGGTTCCCTGAGAAGGACACAACTTAAAAGTCCTCAGTTTGGGCTGCTAAAGTAATTCTGTTCCTGTCAGGGTGCATCTCGTGGAGGTAACATTTTCATAAATCACTCATGCATTAGCTTTCTTTTCATCTACACACATTTTTTTTAACTCCTTTAGAACAGTGGTCCCCAACCTTTTTGGCACCAGGGACCAGCTTTGTGGGAGACAATTTTTCCATGGACCCAGGCAGTGTGGGGTTGGGAGGGGTGGGCGAAGGATGGTTTCAGGATGATTCAAGCATATTATATTTATTGTGCATTTTATTTCTATTATTATTACATCTACTCTACCTCAGATCATCAGGTTAAAAGTTGGAGACAGCTGCCTTAGGAGATCATTTTGGAGATGACCAGTTATTGATGTACTTCATCTGCTGGACCATTGCATAGGTTTGTCGGCTTGACTTTCCTGGGGATAAAGTATTCCTCTACCAGAGCTGTCACAGCCAGGGCTCCCAGCCAGGTTTATTTTCTCTATTCCCATGCACCACCACCCCACCCCCATTTTTGGCCTCGCTAGTTGGTTTGTGGGATTTTAGTTCCCTGACTGGGGATTGAACTCAGGACCTTGGCAGTAAGACTGCAGAGTCCTAACCACTGGACTGCCAGGGATTTCCCTCCTCTTCCCTCTTGAGTGTAGAGTGGCTGAACTAATGGTGGAAAGAAACAAGCACTGGCTGTGGTGTTAAGAACTCCTTCTTTGAGTTCTTGGGAAAAATGCAAGTAGATGAAAGCAGAAACAGTTTTCTGATTCTATTTTGTATATAACAGCTGTTTCTCGATTTCGTAAGTAGGAAAAAAAAGATTCAAAATCATGAAACTTAAATTTCCTTTCATCTTTTTCCCTTCTGCCTCTCCTCTCAATACCCATGAACTCTATTCACTATTAAGGATTGTAATCACTCCTGATTTGGCACACTTTGTAAAACACAGACTAATCCTTTTGTGGAAGTTGCTGACATTTTATTATGGTCTGCTCAGAATGTAAACAAATACATGCGTGTGCTGTCACTTTAGTCGTGTCTGATCCAGGCTCCTCTGTCCATGGGATTCTCCAGGCAAGAATACTGGAGTCGGTTGCTGTGCCCTCCTGCAGGGGATCTTCCTGACTTGGGTTGATCCTGCATCTCTTACTGCAGGCAGGTTCTTTACCCCTAGTTTCACCTGGGAAGCCCTAAATGAATATAAGCAACCTTAAATTTTAGAAAAAAAATGATTTATGTTTTCTGTTTTTAAACTTTATTAGTAAGTTTTCTAGTGAATGCAGAAGTAAAATCAGATCTTCTACCACCTAGCTTCAACAGAGATCAGTGTATGCCCATCTTATTTCATCTGTATATACTCCCCTCTGTCCTGGAATTCCAGACATATCACTTCAAATAAAGCAAATTCCAGACATAGCATTTCACCTGTAAATATTTTCTTATATCTTTCTTAAAAACACAAGAGTAATTCCTCGATATCAAATAACTAACCCTCATTCACAAGTTCACAATTGTTTTATACTTTATTTTTGTAGTTTATTTGGGATACAAATAAGGTCTATACATTGAGGTTGGGTGATACATTCCAAGTGTTTTAACTTGTAAGTTTTTCTCCTTTTGTATTTTGCTATTTTTGTTACCATTTTTGTTGCTGTTGTTGCCACTTTTGAAGAAACTGGATTGTGTCTTAAATTTTTCTATGATCTTGGTTTTGCTGATACTGTTAGTTTTGAGGAAATAAGAGTAACACAAGTAAGTGAATTTTTAAAAGGTGTAGTTAAGTGTATGTAAATGTTTCACTTTATTCTGAAAACAGTCTAACTATGGAGTTTAAAATTTTCTTAGGCAGAAACACTGGAGGATTAGGTGACATCACTACCATGTTTATTCTTGCTTTCTCTTCATTGGAAGACACCTTGGCAGGTTATATGGAGAGGTGTCACCCACTGCTGAAATGAACTGGGCTGAAACATGCCAGCCATTCTTCATCAGTGACGCCAAATGGTTATTTNAAAAATTGTGTATGTTTAGAGAAGGGCAAGCTTTAACAAGAGTAAAGAACTCACGGAACTTTGAGGCAGCATGATTAGTTTAATCCCCAAATTCTGCCAATCTGGCTGAGACGGCAAAGAATCTGCCTGCAGTGCAAGAGATCTGGGTTTGATCCCTGGGTCAGGAAGATTCCCTGGAGAAGGCTAAGCGACTATCACTAGCAAGAAAAATTTTATATCAGTAAAGTAAAGAAATCGAATAAGTGTCACTAGAAACTCATACAACTAAGATGGCAGTGTATGGTACCCAGAATGGTACTGCTTACAAGTTGGGCTTAGGTTTGTGGGGTCNTAAGCGACTATCACTAGCAAGAAAAACTTTATATCAGTAAAGTAAAGAAATCAAATAAGTGTCACTAGAAACTCATAAAACTAAGATGGCAGTGTATGGTACCCAGAATGGTACTGCTTACAAGTTGGGCTTAGGTTTGTGGGGTCCTCTTTTTGAGCTTTTAAGTTTTCTCATCTGTAAAATGGGAATACTACTGTTACCCCACAGTTAAAGCTATAGAGCCATGCTAATAGAATAATCCACTTCATGAAAGTGTTAGTCACTCAGTCCTGTCTGACTCTCTGCGACTCCATGAACTGTAGCCCGCCAGGCTCCTTTGTTCATGGAATTCTCTAAGCAAGAATACTGGAATGGATAGCCATTTCCCTTCTCTGGTCAGGATATCTTCCTCAGCCAGAGGCTGAATTCGGGTCTCCTAAATTGCAGGCGGATTCTTTACCTTCTGAGCCACCAGGGAAACCCATCCATTTCATAGATGGAAGCAGATTGACTGTAATCTGATGGCAGTTGGCATGTGGCCCCGTGAGTTACCATTGTTCCTCTGCCACCTAGATCAGCCTCCTTTTCAATTGATTCTATTTACTTTAAAGCATGAAATGCAGCCTCTAGGATCTGCCATCTAGGGCTTGGAACTCTATACATAATTTTATTGGACTGTGCCATCAATTTTCATGGCAATCAAAGCCAGACCTGGTGAGGGGATGAGCTTGATCTGTGTTTGTTTTGTCTGGAGCAGGTATCCCTGGTCACCGCCCTCATCCTGTTCTTCCTGGATGGAACAAGAAGACAAACAGGGTGTGTGTGAAGCCCAGGACTCACAAGACAAGGGCATGGGCTCTGATTTTGAGAACTGTGAAGACAGGGAAGGGGAGCCAGACGAAAGAAGAATGGGCTCTAACCCAGAGGATGCAGACAAGAGAGAAGGCCACCTGGAGCAGGAGATGGGCTCCAACCCACAGGACGAGGCTCTAAGAGGACACTCAGAGGAGAGGGAACTCATGTCTAACATCTGCACAGGTGAGGAAAGAGCTGGGGAATTTCTGTGGAAGTTACCCCATTCACATTGTTTTCTAGCTCCTTTAGAGTGATAATCAGGGGCAGCATTCTTAGGAGGCAGCTTTGTAGTTGCTCCTGCTGCTAAGTCGCTTCAGTCGTGTCCGACTCTGCAACCCCATAGACGGCAGCCCACCAGGCTCCCCCGTCCCTGGGATTCTCCAGGCAAGAACACTGGAGTGGGTTGCCATTTCCTTCTTCAGTGCATGAAAGTGAAAAGTGAAAGTGAAATCACTCAGTGGTGTCCGACTCTTAGTGACCCCATGGACTGCAGCCTACCAGGGTCTTCCTTCGGAGACCATTAAGCAGATTCTGTTCTGCCTTACAGAATCTTCCCAGGTGGTGCAGTGGTAAAGAATCCGCCTGCCAATGCAGGAAATGCAAAGGGACACAGGTTAGATCCCTGGGTCAAGAAGATGCCCTGGAGCAGGAAAATGGAAACCCACTCCAGTATTCTTGCCTGGGAAATCCCATGGACAGAGGAACCTGGCGGACTAAAGTCCATGGGATCACAAAGAGTTGGACATGACTGAGCGATGGCACACACGCCGTCTTAAGTCTGAGGAACACCTCTTTTCTTTAGTCAGGTCTGGGGAGGAGCTGTAGCTAGTAAACAAGGGTGAAGAGGGTAGCTCACTGGTGTGCACTTTATAATACAAAATATTGCTATAAAATGACAGTTGTAACAGCACAAGAAGGAACACAGGTAATACTGGGTCCTACTCTCCTGGGGTTGCTGGAGTGTTTTATGAATTGCTGAGCACAGATCCAGATGTTCATAGTTACAGTCATCATCCCTGCTTGCAGATAAATAAACCCAATGGTAAGAGACCCGCCTGGGGTCACATGGCTAATACCCAAAGTGCCCAAGGGCTCTCCTAAATCTTTGCTGTTCTTCATCTAGAAAGAGTAAATTCTGGGCCTCCATCCACTTCCTTGGTTCCATCTTTGGGCTTTTGTTGCTTGATCCTGCTCATGCCCTGGGGACTGAAATGAGCTGAAATACCTTAGGATCAGGATCCTGAGGTTACAGTTCTTCCCCCAGGACACCGCCCAGACCCTCCCCTGCAGTGCACAGAATGGTCTTTCCTATATCTGGGGATAAGCAACCAGAGGCAGACAGATGTGTGTTCTGGAACAGCCTCCAGGCTGGACTTACCAGCTAGCTCCAGATCCTGCATTCACCTCCCCTTTTCCCTACTCCCCACCCAAACCCAGTCCCACCCCCCCACACAGAGTAAAGCCCTTAAGTTGGGATGTATTTGGTTTGTTGTTCCACCTTAAGCTGTTGGAGACTGACCAAGCATACTAAAAAACAGACAAATGAGCTAGGCCAGGTGATCTCTTCTTGTGGTTCGCCAGAGTGGCCTTGTCTTTTGAGGCTAGGGCCGTGAAGGGGATTGGTAGCTTGTAGAGTGGAGCAGATCTCTTCTGAGATCACAGAAAGTCCCACCTGGCCCAGAGTTGACCATCTCAAGCACGCTGCCAGGCCTTCAGGCAGCGATGCTGAGCAAAGCCCCAGGTCCAGTGGATGGGGCCTAGGCCCAGAGACAGCTGCCTGAAGAGCTGGAGGGGCAAGGGGCAGGTGAGCACTCTCGCTTTAGGCCATCCCTGAGTCTCCAGGTGGGGAGGAGGCTGGAATTGAGGACTGAGTGGGCAGGGACCTTGGAGAGACATGTTAAGAGGTCCCGGGGGAGATTGCCCTGTGGCCCACACTCTTACTGAGACAGGCTTCCTCTGGGTTTATCTCTTGAGTGCCAAGCATAGTCATCCCCATGGCCGCCTTTTCTGTTGCAGAGGGGCTGCTGAGCGAGGAAGACGGGGTTGTAGGCCGTGAGGAAGAGGATGACCAATCTGGCGTAGCTGAAATGGCCATGTTCCCAGGGCTGTCTGAGTCCGACAGCATTTCCCGGAGCCCCCAGGAAGAGGAGGAAGAGGAGAGCACAGGGGAGAACCAGCTAGAGGAGGAAGAGGGGCAGCCGCCCCCTGCTGTGCTTCCCTGGAGGCGGCACCTCTCCCTGGGGAGTCGGCACCGGGGCGACAAGCCTGCCCACCGCCGCTTCCGCCGCCTCCACCACCCCATGTCCATGGACCTCGGGGAGCTCGACAGCCTGATGGCCAGCATCATGGACGCGCCCACCATCTGCCCCGACTGCGGGGAGAGCTTCAGCCCTGGCGCCGCCTTCCTGCAGCACCAGCGCATCCACCGCCTGGCCGAGGCCGCCGCGGCCGCCAGCCTGGAGCCCTTCGGCTTCGCAGGCGAGTGCGAAGCGGTGGTGGGGATGATGGGTGTGGGCGGGGGCTTCGGTGCTGGGCCCGCGCTGGCCCGGCCCCCGCGCGAGAAGCCCTTCCGCTGCGGGGAGTGCGGCAAGGGCTTCAGCCGCAACACCTACCTGACCAACCACCTGCGGCTGCACACAGGCGAGCGTCCCAACCTGTGCGCCGACTGCGGCAAGAGCTTCAGCTGGCGCGCCGACCTGCTCAAGCACCGGCGGCTGCACACGGGCGAGAAGCCCTACCCGTGCCCCGAGTGCGGCGAGGCCTTCAGCCTCAGCTCGCACCTGCTGAGCCACCGGCGCGCGCACGCCGCGGCCAGCGGCGCGGGGCCGGCGGCGCTGCGGCCCTTCGCCTGCGGGGAGTGCGGCAAGGGCTTCGTGCGCCGCTCGCACCTGGCCAACCACCAGCGCATCCACACGGGCGAGAAGCCCCATGGCTGCGGCGAGTGCGGCAAGCGCTTCAGCTGGCGCTCGGACCTGGTGAAGCACCAGCGCGTGCACACGGGCGAGAAGCCCTACATGTGTTCCGAGTGCGGGGAGACCTTCAGCGTCAGCTCGCACCTCTTCACGCACAAGCGCACGCACTCGGGCGAGCGGCCCTACGTGTGCCGCGAGTGCGGCAAGGGCTTCGGGCGCAACTCGCACCTGGTGAACCACCTGCGAGTGCACACGGGCGAGAAGCCTTTCCGCTGCGGCCAGTGCGAGAAGCGCTTCAGCGACTTCTCCACGCTCACGCAGCACCAGCGCACGCACACGGGCGAGAAGCCCTACACGTGCATCGAGTGCGGCAAGAGCTTCATCCAGAGCTCGCACCTTATCCGCCACCGCCGCATCCACACAGGCAACAAGCCGCACAAGTGCGCGGGCTGTGGCAAGGGCTTCCGCTACAAGACGCACCTGGCGCAGCATCAGAAGCTGCACCTGTGTTAGGGCTGGGCCCAGCGGAGGCGGCCCTGGGCGGGGCAGGGGGGTGGGAAATCACGTGG